>PNEQ01092687.1:0-11971 GCA_003012365.1 Medauroidea extradentata
ATATATATATATATATATATATATATATATATATATATGTATATATATATATATATATATATATATATTCCTAGCATTTTTATAATTTTATCTCATTTTGACTTTGTCACTTTTGGCAGTGTAAACCGACGATATATCATCTCACTAATCTCAGGTTTGGGGCACCAAATACGTTTCCGCGAAACCTTTACCCTCTGAAACTTTGTAATGTCAATAAAGTTAAAGGGATAATTTTGAAAATATATAATTGAGGGCACCGTCATCAATGGTTGTGCACAGGGTAAACAGATGTTTCTCATTCGATTAACCTCTTACCTTAGGTGTCTGTAATTACCCCACAACGTCAAATAGGCGGGGCTATAAATAAGGCCCAGGCGAAGTCGCTGTTAGTGGCAGGGACAAACTAAGACTGCTTTTCGCGTGGACAGCTATAGCTACTTATCCTGCTGTAGAATTAGTTCAACTAGCCGCTTGGACATTCTAATACTTGATGACTTAAGTATCATTTGTTTTATGTACAAACATATTATTCTGTTAAAGAAAATATTATCAGTTACGAATAATACTCGCGAGCAAAGCCGCGGGGGACTGCTAGTATTAATATAATCATGGTTTACCCATTCACAAGTTTTTGACAAATTTGCATCTTCCTGAACCTCACAAAGTTATATTCCTCACCTTCACTAACTCATCTCATAGCTTACGCAACTGTACTTTATTAAACAAGTACAGATTAATACTTTTACAAACCTAATAACAATAAAAAATCACTATCATGTATTTATAATATATTTACATGTCTATTTTTCACTCTCTGCCTGCCAATTTGCTATAGCAATGTGGTGTTGAAATCGAGCCAATTATAGTACACGTCACGAATTGATGTTCTGATGTAGGTAAAATACCTGTTTAGATAAATATGAAATTACTGCGATCCGAACAACCTTTGTTCACAATATCACCCCATGCTAAATTTGAAAATGTTAAGGTAAATTAGTTCAAAGTGTTGCGAGACGCTGCCTTAGTGACGCTGGTGTTGTACACGGAATGTGTGTGTGCATTCGCACATGCGCTAGTCTTAATAATTTGTGTTTTTTATTTATTGTGCAATTTTTTTATGTTTATTATTACAAGTTATTATTTTCCTCATGATTTTCTTAAACTTTATGGGTTGTATCAATAGCTACCATATTATTTCAGTGTAATTCATTGTTGTATAGTCATAAAATTTTTCAATAGTGTGCAAAAATAAATTTTTTGTATTAAAAGTCGCAGCCTTACTCCCCCCCCCCCCCGGCTAACGTTGTCCATGCTAGCAACATTTAATCAGGCCCTTCTATAGTGAAGGAGGTGTGGGATACTCACAGCTCTCGATGTACATGGGGCAGACCTGGATGTCGACGGGGTACATCTGGAACTCCATCTGGCAGGCGATGATAGCGTGCATCCTCGCAGCGTACTTCACAGTCTTGTTACGGTACAGTGTCACGCTGGAGAACTTGTGCGTCAGCATCGCGATCTCTGCGAACCGCACAACCTGCCTGAGGACGAGGGACAGACTTAGGCCGTCTTACAATCTGTGCTTCTGTGATGAGCAGGTTAATTTGGCTTCAACAGGAAACTGTGTAGTACTATATAATAAGTTCAGTAAAATTTAATATATACGTACGGGAAATAACTGTTCATATTCACAATGCAAGACAAAATTTACAGTGCAAATGGTGAAATAAACATCACTGGTTAGAACTAAAAATTTCGACTTATGTAGCATAACATATCTAAAACACTTTAAATGGTTATGCCCCCAGAAGTGTCAAATTTTACTGAAGTTATGGGAGACAGAGTTAATTGCACACGTCGAAATATTTGCTAGCAGCCACTCACTCAGTTGAGAGAAGTTTTAAAATTATTTGCTTCTCAAAGAATAAATAATTTTGTAAAACGAGAAATGTTTTATGTGAAATTCCTTGATCAATTACTACCATATGAAAAACTTTGCAATTTGTAAAATCAAACATGTAATTTTAATAGTAATGTTCTACAAAAATTTAGAGAACGTGTTAATTTTTTTTATCTCAGGTTACATACAGTTATTACTTTTTTTTATTTAAATAGAACTCAGTTTTTTAGGATAGGTCTCCAGTTGTCTTAGCCACTGGTCGAAATCTTCGAGTCGTTTCCCAATCTTTGTAGCAAAGCTGTTCCACTTCTCAAAAATTTCACTGTTTGACAGTATAGCTTTCAGGTCTATGTTAACTATGCTGTAGTCTTGTAGTTGTGCCCTGAATTCCTTTCTGATGGCTTCGGTCTGGGGACATTCCAATACTACGTGCACCATCGTGTCGTCTGTCCCACAAAAATCACACAAAGGTGAATCCACCAATTTCATGCTGTACAACTTAGCATTGAAGTTGCCATGTCCTGTCATGAGTTGTGCACTGTAGTGGTTTACTGTTATCCAGTTTCGCTTCATCCTGTCTTCCACGTTAGGAAAAAGCTCGAATGTAATTCTCCCCCTTTCTGAAGTTTCTCAAGTTGATTGCAACCTTAGCAAAGTTTGTTCTCTAGCCATTTTCTTATCTAATAATGATGTCGTACTTCTTTGCCGTCGGCGTTGTTCGGCCAATAATTCTTTTTCTCTAGCCAGCAGATCCACAGGCAACACTCCAGCCAGGACAGGCAACAGAGTAGATTAGATAGCAGCCAGTAGACGATACACAGGAAAACGCGTGCGTAAAAAGTAAACAGACTCCCATGTGTATACATAAAAAAATATTTTATGTTTTAAGGCGTATGATCTGAGTGCATTTTCACTGAAAATATGTTGTATCGTAATATTTTTGTAGAACGAAAAATCTGGAGCAGTTTATCATGTGAAAATGTCGACAAAAAATTTAATTCAGGTATGGAATAAATTATATAAAATTAGTAATAATGAGGTGAGTTAAACATGTACACTTTTTAACTTCTTAAATTTAGTTACATATAGTAATGTTGCATGCTTTAATTCTGAGGGCTGGAGGCTGTGTCGAAACGCCTTTTGGGCTAGCCCATGACTCACAAGCCGGACGGCTATGTGTTGGGAGTCACGCCGAACTACGTCACACAGACCTGTGTCAACTGCGCCTTATACCTACGAGACTCAAATCATGTCCGAAGCATGATGTAATGTCTATTTTTAGACCCATGAAATGCGGTGATTACCCAACCGTTTTGCCGAGTATATAAACCCTGAATCGACAGAGTTGGGGAGAGTTCGCTATGGGTGGTACTAGAAGGTGCTATGCCTGTGGAGAGAGACAGTTGAAGACATCCTGGTGACGTCAGTGTCTACTGTGAGGCTATAGGCACATACCTTCGGAGCAGTATAGGGCCGAACAAGAGTACTGCTGCAACGGACAACAAGGAGGTGCGTGATGGGAGTCGAACCGAAAACCTCAAGAGTGAAAACAGTGGTGCACACAGAGGGCGCTGCGCAGAACATGGTAAGCCATAACCACTTCTAACTGTTAAGGTTGTACATTGCCACTATTTGAGAGACTGCTGATTGGATATGTGACTGAACTTTTATTGTTGTTTGTAGTCTTTAACTAATGAATGGTAAATATTTTTGTGCTTTAATTGTCAAAGTTAATTAATGTTTCTGTGACACAGTAGTAATTGTTTGCATAATCAATGGTGTTGTGAAAGTTATAGTTGATTGCTGTTTTGGATATGTTTGTAAGCTAGTAAATCAATAAATTAATTTAACTCTTTTATTTCTAAATAAAAGACCTCTATCACAAGGAGCTCAGAATTGCCCACATATAAGTTTTTGCTAAACTTGTAACAGTAAACTCTTGATTAGTGCAAAAAGCAGAAGTTATGTGCCAGAGAACATTTTTACTTTGAGTTATATTGCTACACAAATTTTTGGGTGATACCTCCAGCATTTTAGTCCAGTATACATTACAACATACATATATAGCATTACAATTGTGTACTATAGTACACAATTGTAATGCTATATATGTATGTTGTATTATTACAAAAGGTTATTCTGCAATGTTCTAACCTAGTTTAATAACACAGGTTTGCCAGATCAGCGACTGAAATAACAGCTTCTGCAGATTTTGCCTTTTTTTTTTTAAGGCCGCCAAGTACCTACTCTTCGGATTTATGATCGTCCGTTAAGCATCCAACGACTGAGTAGATCCGGTCACGTGATCAACACTACCGAGTAGGATTATACCTACTACGTTTCATAAGCGCCTATTGGCGACAGTCATGTCTGCTTCCTCCCCCCCTTTTTTTGCTGATGTCATGAGTTGTCTGGGATGCACGCAGAGATCGTCTTTGCTGTACCCTTTAAAATAATGTTGTATGTAAAAAAAATTTGAAATTTGGTATTTTTTTGCTACTTTTAGGAATATTTTTTAAATACAAAAATATTTTGTATCGGTGTTTTTATACACGCGAAGTCCTAGCCAGTGACATGTACTTTGACTGTAAATTATTTCGTTTCATTATGTTGATATTTTTTGGGAGGTGTATGAACTATAAATATGCAATTTTTTACTTTGAAATGCCATTATGGGAAACTGGCTGAACTAATTTTTTTTTTGTAACAGGATAATGAACTTCCATGTAACGTCTATACAACTATTTATGTTTCATGCAAATATAAAATTATGATTTTTCCCCTCGACAATGCCCTTATGGGTGTTCACGTGGCAAAAATACGTAATTTTGTATTTGTACGACGTCGTGTTAGTTTTACAGACGTTATTTTGACTACAGTTTCCATTTGTGAAATTTTTTTTATCTGTCATAATCTTCCCATAGCGGAAGGTCTAAGTCAAAATTTGCAATATAAGGGAACATGCTAATAACAAAAACCAACTGACTTACGTAAATGAATTAATTTACACTGAAATTAGATAGTATGGGTCATGTGCTAAAATATTTAAAATCACACAATCCAATTCCTTGGTATTTTAGAAAAATTATTAATAAAACTAATTTTCTTTATATAGGGCCATTAAAAAAAAATGCAAAAGGACTTGGTTGTGTAGTTTGAAAATCTTTTAGAAAATGGTCCATACTGTCTAATATCACTGTAAATTAGGTCTTTCAAGTAAATCAGTTGGTTTTTGTTACTAGCATGTTCCCGTAACTTCCAAATTTTAACTTTGACATGCCGTTATGGGAAGACTGTGAGAGCTAAGAGCGTTTCACAAGTGGGAATTGTAGTGAAAAGTAACGTCTATAAAACTAACACTATGTCGTACAAATATAAAATTATGAACTTTTGCCACGTGGACACCCTTATGTGGTAGAGACGACCTCGGCAGCGTGGCAAGCGTGTACGGCGACGGAACAGTCCAGGTGAGTGTGGATGGTACATGTGTGTGAAACGAACAAATAACTTAGTTTCTGTAAATAGTGGGAGATTTCTGAAGATACGTTTTAAGAGAACAACGACTTATAAAGAACTGTTTTGTGCGAGGGAGACATACATTTATTAACGTATAATTTGAGTCGGAATTTTATATTTTAAGAAGACAACCAGTTAATAATAGTCAATATTGTTTTACAGAGTTATGGATTGCATCTGGGTAAGTGCTGTAAATATATTTCAGAGTATTTTAATAATGCGTGTAATAAATTAGGACCTTTAATTTAATAATTTCAATTCATTGACCAAGTCCTCCATCCCGAACAAACATGGCTGCGCCCAAGACTGTAAATGTATAACAATACCATCCAAAACGCTGCACGCAAGTTTAACAGCGCTAAGAAACTTGTGGTGATGTTTCCGTCGAGCGTGGTAGTCTCATCCTTATCGTTCCCCTGCCACCACAGCTCAAAGGATGATTGACTCGATAAAATGTAAAAGGGTATGTATGACCAGCTTGTTTGAAGATGGACGTACCTGATACTTTAGAGTTGAGAATGTAAGGGTCCGGCTGCCAGAGGTTGTCGAAGAACTCTGGCGGGAGTGTGACGTAGTCGTCCCCATCTTCAAAAAGGTCGTCTGTCATGTTGAGGCGTGACTCAGTCCACCGCTGACGAATGAACATGTCTACACTGAAAGAAGGTGCGCGTTCACAATCAGCCTGGGTGAAAGACTAGGGATTCTGGTCAGTTCATTCAACATTTTAGTAGTTTTAATAATTTTTATATTTGTGCGAGATCTGATTTGTTTTGTATACATATAATGCAACTTCTTTAGCTTTCATAGTTATTATGTAATGGCAAGTGAAAGTCCAAATTTCCATAACAAGGTTTTATGCAAGAAATAAAAACCAACTGACTTATAGAAATGAAGTAATTCACGCTGAAGAACTGTGTCAATGGCTACATCAAGTCATGTAAAAAAATACACACAGAAGAAAACAGTTTTGTGTTGGCTACGACATGTTTTGTCAATATGGACCTCACAAAATAATTTTGTAGTGGTAACATTTTTTTTGTAGTCACTGTAAAACTTCATTGGGGACAGCAAAAATTGTTTGTGGTCATTACAAAAAATTTTGGTATGGTCCCTTTATAACAAAATATTTTGTGGTGACTAATAAGTATTTTTTTCAGTGCATTAATTTTTGTGTATTTAAAAAAAATATTGGTTCTAAAAATAAAGTGCCAAATATTTTATTATTATTAATTTACTTATCATTTTCAAACAAATGCAATGTGTGCGTGTGCATGTTAAATTTTTTAATTATGTGGATGTAGCGTGAATTATTCAACTTTGCTAAGTCAGTTGGTTTTGGACTTTCGACTGACGTCAATAAAAAAGCTGGAAAATTTTAATTAAAAATAATAATTGTTAGATCGTTTGTTTATCAAACCACATTTCATACGAACATAAAAAATTTTTAAGCAAGTAAAATTTTCTGTGAATTGCCTTCTTGACAATCAGTTTTTAAGAGTGCGTGGTAGATAAATAAACGTTGAAAACATCAATTGATTTCTACGCTTTTTTCGAAGCCAATATGCATAAAATACTAAATGACAATCCTAGATAATGGTATTTGCCAACTTTATGAGTAAATATTTATCCGGAATTACTCATTCATTACGCGTCATCTCTTGCGCCGCAGTTAAATGCACGAGGTTCCGGCGTCAGAGATTATGTCTTAGAAGTTCGTAACACTGAAAACAATTTTGTTTAAAACGTTGGCTAAAACTATTGTCTAGTATTGCTATTGTTTAATTTTCACAAATTGGCTTTAGGAAACCTACAGTTATAGATTAATGCTTTTAGCGTTGAATTATGTACCACGCCCTCTTAAGCGCTTGTGAAGGGTGACATGAGGTGGGTATAGAGCGGCGCCGGAATGAAGGGGTGCATGAAGCGGGAGATCCCCGAGAGGGTCTGCCGACCAACCGCACGATAACCGCACAGGCAAAAAATCCGGGTCGACCTCGCCGGGTCTTGAACATGGGACATCTGGGTGGGATGTGAGGGCTCTATCCACAGTCCCTTCACAATCAGACACACCTGCTTTAAACTATTCCGAATATGAACATGTCAAGATGTGAAGGCAGCGCATTTAGAAGCGATGTCACTTTTCGGGATTCAAAGACATATATTGAAATAAATGGTTAAGGCCATGATATTAATTTATTTCATACAAATGCAAATAACTCGATTTTTTTTAACCAAAGGCTTGGAAAAAATTTGAGACGGTGTACAGTTATAAGATACACAATTTTTCCAGTGTTTTTTTTTTTAATAATGTACCGTTTGCTTGCAAAAATTATTTTGCTTAATTTGGCTTATTTTAACAATAAAATATGCGATATTTCAGGGGCAAAAATCTAAAGATCCGTTCGGTGTATTGCAACAGAAAAATTCAGATACGAGCAATGATACATAAGTGTTAAAACTGCCACAATGATTTTTTGATATATGTATTAATTTGCGTTAAGAAATATTTTCGAAACCACTTCAAAACTAAAGAGCGAGGCCTTAAGGGCACTGCCTACCTCAGATACGTGGTGAAAGCATGTCAAATTATATTATGTGAGGCCAAGTCATCTTACACGACATCGCTTTCGGATACAAGCTATTTCCTTCATTGAGAAAAGGAAACTATTACTGCCGTAATAAAACTGCGGTGAAAAAGTATGTGGACATGTTTCCCAGTGCTTTTTGTGGCATGAAAATACATGCTGCGAAATGGCTGTGTGAAATGTTCTCGAACGTTGTTGTTTTAGCATTATTACAAGAGAGTTCGCATGAGAGGTCTCGCGTGAAATTAAATCTTATAAAACACGTATATGTTGCTTATATTTTCGTAGATGAACGCATTGGAAACATTTCTAACAGTTATACAAGAAGAAATAAATTCGTACCACGCTACAGTACGCTCACGCCACGCGCCAGATCCACCAACTATTAAATGAGTAAAACTTTTACACACGTTACCATCGTCTTTATATTCAGCGAGTGGTGAACTGCTTGCAAGTACTTTTTATCACATATAATCACTACCATACACAGTATTGTAATTATTCACAAACAAGACACACAATAGTAACAACGAAGATTTCAGATTTCCTCGTGATAAAAAATTTGGTCTTAAACTGTAGGGTTTATAAAGAAATGGCTTGACATAATGTTTCATTTACATTGACTAAAAAATGCCCATATTCGGGAGTCATAATTTAACAACGAGTTCCAGTGTCAAACAATTACACTAATGAAAATAGTTTTATTTGAAAAAAAAAAAAAAAGTACCGCGCTATTATTGTGAACGTACCGGAAGTCCATGTCTTCTACGTTGATAGAGTTGATGTCCACAACGTAGATGGAAAAGTCTACAGTGACTGGCTCTCCTTTCTTGGACGGCGGTCGAATTTCTGCGGGGAAATAAATAAATACACATACACAAGTGCTGGTGATGTCTTAAGTGCGAGTTTTAGCGAACAAAGAGAAGAAGACCTTGTGGAAGAAGCAACTGCTCTGAACAGGCACAAGTCTAGCGATAAGTTTTTTTGGGAGGGGGGAGGGGATGAGAGCTACTTAAAAAAAATTTGTAAGGCTATTCAAAGAGAGCTGACGATGTGCATGTCTATACATTTCCCTCTACAAATATCCTAAGCCAGTGTCTTTCTGAAATGATTATGTTCTACAGCAAGTTCACTATTAATATTTCCTTTACTTTGTATTTTTTTTTTGTTTAGTGGGCTGAACGCCCCTACCAATCCCCCTCCGCCTCGAGACACTAAAGGTACGCAAATGCATACAGCGGACACCTATATTCTAACTGTTATAGCCTGCGACACAGTTTATAGAAAAAAGAATAAAGTTGCTCGTTTATAGTGTTGTTTCTTTCACCGAGCGTGGCGGCAAAAAACAGTGGACTGGAAAATGGCGTTGGTTCAGTTGTCTGCCAGGCCATCCATATTTTAATTGGTTTTCCGTGGTTTCTCGTAGAGTTATGCAGTCAAATGCTGAGACGGCTACTTTCCAACAAGCATTTTCCGCTTTTTTTTCTATTTCTGAATATTAGCCAACTGCCCCGTCTATAATTGCCGGCTTTGCTTAACCATGCTATGTATGTATGTATGTTTTTTTTTTTTTTTTAAATTTAATCGAGTGTGACTTCAACAACCGCCAGTGGCACAAGAAGTATCGTAGTCCCGAGCTCATTCAGTTATACTGCCACAGTATCAGTCAAATTTGTTTTCTCGGTATGTTTCTTGTGACTAGTAAAGTTGGGTAGTTTTGTTATCAACATTTTCTTATTTTATATTAACATTTATGCACTATTTTTTTTCATGTTAAAACTGCTTGCATATGATAACATACAAATACTACACTCTTAAAATAACTATTTAAGTAATTTGTGACAGGAAACAATTAATATATTAAAATCAAGCGGTATTAATTAAATACTAAGGAACTTGGTACGTAAACGCTTAGACAACCATCCTGAAAGATATACTGCATATGCTAAAGTATACATTTTGGAAAAAAATAGACACCGGCTACTCTGTTTTGTATCTCATTATCTAGCTCTCTCTCCCCCCTTCTCTCTCTCTCTCTCTCTCTCTCTCTCTCTCTCTCTCTATATATATATATATATATATATATATATATATATATATATATATATATATATATATATATATATATATATATATATATATATATGCGAAATGCAACGTTTCAATTGCACAAGAATAACAAAATATTAATTGAAACGTATTGTTTCGCTGTACCGTTGTTGCTTGTACACAAAATGTAAGGAGCAAATAATTATATCCATAAAACAACTAATTATACGTAATAATAGCGAGAAAACTTAATAACTGTACCGAAAACAAAAAAAAAAAAATGGAATTAAAGGTTTTCTTTTCTTCCCACTTTGGTGTAGCAAACCCAAATTATTTTGAACAGAATGCTTTGAAATAAATTTGAGAGTGTGCACAGCCAGACAATGCCGAAATACGTGGTGACATTCTGCAAAAAAGTACACAGTTCGTCAAAAAAATACTTTCGGTTTATTTAAAAACCATATTTGTGATACTTATGGTGCCAGAAAAAAAAATGGGTTCTGCTGTTACGATAAGATCAGAGTACAAATATATATTAGTGTTGAAAAAATTTAGCGGTTCTACGTTTATCAATGTTAAACTTTTTTAAAAAAATCATATATATGACATGTGTGTGTGTTATGCTAGGTATTGTAAAACAACCTTCGGCCGTGCTGGAACAAGATTTGTTTTTACTGGTAGGCGAGATGAATCAGTCCGAGTGAGTGTGCAGTGAAAGCAGCAGTTATTATTTTCGGGTCAGAGCAGTTCCATTAACACGACAGCCCCTGCAGGCCAGTAGATAACTGCCGTGGCAAGCCCTCGCCAGTTTTGAGCGGCTATTCTTTGTGTTACAGTTGCTTATGTTCCCGGGTGCTGGTCCAGCTCGTTCGTACAAGCGGAGAGAGCCATTCTGACAGTCTGCCGCAGTGATTCTGAAACATTCTGTAATACATGGAACCGTGTCTTTTAATTAAATGACGTGACGGGTTCGATTCTCGATTCCGCCCATCTTTGTTCATGTTTCCCATAGTTTCCCGAAATCACTCCAGGCGAATGATGGGTTGAATTCCTTGATACTGGTCATGGCCGATTCCTTTGCCGGTTCCCTGACATTGTTCAGTTCTTTGTGTCACTGTATCTAATGATCTTAGCTGTTGATGAGATGTTAGGCCTCCATTCTCTCACATTCCTCAGTCACAGCAGTTGGTACGGCAGCCAGCCATTTAAACGTGTATGCCGTATTGCCTATGCAGTAGGAACTGTCTGACTGCAGCCCACTATTTTTACGAACGTTACACGAAAATGGTTGGTCCTACGCATTTACAACTAGGCGACCGTTTTTACTTCTGACGTGCTTCTGTAGTAGAAAACCGAATTAAAAGTTCGTAATTTCTGATGGTAGAAAAGTGGCATGTAATAAAAGGGGTAGCCACCCTAGTATTTTGTATTTGGGTGCAAGGTATTGATGTGATTGTAATGTGTATTTCAAGGTCCCGGTGGTATAAAACAATGCTCAATTTGTCATCATTAAATGCCTCTTCATTTACATTATTTTACACAAATACACTACAATTTCTATGATTAAGGGCTCATGCCGCCCTTAATATTAGTTTTAGGTACAAAGTGTCCCGTATATTTTCTACTTGTTTTTTCATAAGGAATCATCTCCTGAAGTTTGTCGGACGAATTCAACTGCACTCTGTATGTATGTATGTGTGTGTGTATATATATATTGTTGCGAGCCGCGACTGTCTGGCTGGGCGGCGTAGTACGATACTGTGGTGGCGGAGCTAGGACACCCCCTTCCCACTCACTCCTCGGCGCCGTGGCTGTCGGGCAGGGCGGCGAAATACAATGCAGTGGCGGCAGCGCTAAAAGGCCTCCTCGGGTGCCGCATGGATTGTATTACTCCATGATAACCACCTGCGCCCAGTATCGG
>PNEQ01092688.1:0-22566 GCA_003012365.1 Medauroidea extradentata
TTTGTAAAAATAGTAACTGTTCAAATTAGATACACATCAAACCAAATTGAATAACAACTGATATTACCATTTTGAAGGATTTTTCTGTAGTCTCCATTATTCTTGCAATTTTCTCCCCTAATGCTACTGCACATGAAAATAAATTATACTAAATTCATGTGCCGGCAGATATGAGTAACATAATATATGTACCGTATATAGCTATCAGTCTCTCGACTTTGCTGTAGAAACATTTTGGCATCTAACTGAGCCAGGAAAAAAAAAACATGAAAAAAAAAGTTTTTTACCTTTCCCTCTCCAAAGAATTGACAATCATTTTCGATTTTTGTGCTGTACGTGAAATTATGTTACCGGCAGGTAGGTATCATCTATGGAACAAAAGATGAATATAAGGTACAAAACGATAATTATGTTATGACGTGGCAACACTGGTGAGTGACGCTGTGTTGTGAAACAAGTGCATGCCTAGATCCTCATCTTAGCGGCTGGCGAGTGAACAAGCATCTAGGTACCCAGTCTCCACAGCGTGGCGGTGGACAACGCAGGAACTAATTCATAGATAGTGCAGTCTGCTCTATTAATTAATTCTATTACACTACCAATAGAATGCAGTGGTGTCCAGCGTGATTATTTACTTTCGCGTCCCGTGATAAAATAGGCGAATTTATAAAAAAAATACGTAATATTATTTATGCAGACTTTTTACAACATAGGTATTTATTATCGTAAATGGAAATAATTAGTTTCTCTGATGCTTTAAAAAAAAAAAGTGCTATAGCGTAAAGTATTTTTAGCGAGCAGACCAACATGGTTGTTTCACAAGCGCGGCTGCCTACAAGCTACAATGGTCGCCGCCTCACGTGTTTAATTATTATTTTACTGTTGTCTCACAAACTTTTAATTCAATTTTCATTGCTTTTTTTCCGTCCCACTCTCCCTCCCTCTCCATTGGAATCTCCTGAATTTTGTTGGTAGAGCGGGCAGGAGAGTGATGGAGAGATTGACGGCTCGGCGGTGTTAGTCATCACTTGTCACATGTTGATGGCGCGCAAGGGCAACCTAACTCACCAGGCCGAATGTTCCACTGGAGATTTTTAAAGTTTTTTTTTCGTCGATTTTTTTCTCTTCACGGCTGTGGCTTACCTGTTGATGGAAAATGTGTTTTGTTATTGTTTTTAACTAACAGACTTTTTAAAAATTACGTTAAATTCCGACGAAACATGCCGGAGAGTTTAACTTTTTTGGGGGTGGGGGTGGGGAGGAATATGAAGTTGGATTTAACCAAATATCTATTTAGAGCAAACATTTTCGAGTCCCGTGGCAATTCGTTAAATCGGAGTTCTACTGTATTTTCCATACTAGAAGTGGTGGTTTTAAGGGGGGGTGGAGGTCTCAACAACTCTCCCCTTCCCTAAGAACCTGTTGTGGAATTTTTTGTGTTTTACATTGTTAAAATACACACAGAAAAAAACATTAAATTTAAACAAATAAATGTTAACTGTGTGCATTTATGGACTTGTACTTTTGTATGTAGCTTATATTCATATAATATGCATGTTTCATGTGACTACAGTTTTAAGCCTATATTTGTTTTTGTTGTAAACATTTTGTCTGGTACATTGGCTGTAAAACAGCTGTGCAATAGCGTTGTAACTCCTGAAAAGAAATACTGCAAAATTCAATACGTACCTTATATGAAACAACTTTCTGCCCTCTCTCAAGCTTCGTTTTACATAAGCGATAATGTTCTTGCTCGAGTAGCGCTATTATCTGTGCTGACCTGGAAAATATTTTCTGTGTTTGCTCTTGTGTGATGTCCCTTTTCGACCCTTTCTCAGCAGGAGGGCAATTGTGTCAGGTCGAAGAGAGACTGGTCAGGGTACGCTTACCCTATCATAAATAACAGCACATGTCTTCACACACACTGTCTCACTAGTGTGCGGTGAATGAGTGATGTTTTTGAAGGTATAAGTTATTAAGTGTGTTTATGTTATCTTTTAACGTTCAATACTAACCAGGGAGCTAGCATATCAGTATGTATGACAACAGAAAATATCTTGGTTGTATGCTTTTGGTAAACTGCCGAAACGTGAAGAAACAGGAGACGGCGGTGCTGACACTGTGAAGCAGTTTTGTTCCTTTTTGGTTCTTTATGCAGTGAAAGCAGTTTAAAAGGTCATTAAGTGTAAAAAGTTCTAAATTTTAATTTGTGCTAAATAGCGTTAGTTTTGTATATCTTACTAGCGACTGTATTATCCTCTCTAAGACAATATTTTAGCTTGCACAGTATTCCCATAACTTCATGTCAAAGTCAAAATTTGCACTGTACGAAAACATATTCCAGTGAAAACCTAATGAATTATTGTAATGCAATAATTAACACTGAAATTAAATAAATGTCACGGACTGTATGCCTGTAGTTATAAACACACAAAATAACTAATTTTTGTAGTATAAAATATGAGATAAAGGGTTGGTGAAACCAGGCCACGTGATTTTTACTAGGTTTTTAGAATTTTTTTTTAATTTGCAACAGTTTTTTTTATTTGTTTTTGGGTACAAAAATTTGAGTGAATTGTCAGTGTGGCTCAATATAAAAAGTTGAATTTCAATGAGTTTGTTGGTTTTCGTTGTGATGTGTTCCAGTAACATGAAGCTTTGGAGTTAGTAAAGAGATTTCTGTCAGCACTTAAAGAATTGGACCTGGTGCAGGAGCCATGCTGTAGCGTGGTACGAAAAGTGTTTGTTTTATTTATGACTATTAAAATGTTTCCAATGCTCTTATCTGTGAAATGAACACACACTTCAAACTATGTTTATCGGTTTAAAAATACCTCTAATGTTGTAAAAATGGCTTTCTGACATTGGTGTAGCTAGAAAATTTCAGCCATAATCGTAAAACAAAATAATAAAGACCTGCATTGGATTTTAACACATACTTTTCAGAAATAAAATAATAGGTTCACAGTTGGAAAACACATTCTATGAAACACCACATGCTAGTTGTACTCTGCCGATGTTTAACGCACATTGTGTTGGAGTCAATTTACCGTCTTCCCCATTTCTGAGCCTCAAATGAAACAAATTATAAAGTTAAGGTCCAAATATAACTTAACAGCTAGGGTCTTCAGCGCTTGTGATGGATGACATGGTGATGTGAGTATGCGGCATCAACGGAATGAAGGGGCATGGGAACCAGAAGTTCCCCAAGGATATCCGTCAACTAGCTGAATCAAATTTGGCTAAATTTATTAGGTAATGCCTGCCTTTTGTGAGATCTGCTTGGTTATATTTTCCCATGTGACTTTTTAGAACTGCATCACAGAATGCAGTGTTTCTGTAATATGTACGTAATAAACATTTCTAATTTCTAGATTTCAAAATATTTTGTGCAGCTTAGTTTATTATTTGTTAAATGTAAAGTACTGTATGTTTTTAAAGTGTATACAGAAACAGTACTTGCAGGTTGGAGAACACACAAAACATAGGACAACACATTTTTGCGCGGTCGCGATGTTTCGCTGGCCAGGCCAGCTTCCTTGGGTGGCGAGTGATACCACGCTGCAGTATGGCGGACAGTGTGATGGTAACTGGCACACACAGCAGCTGAGGGATGAACTAGGGTGTGGCGGGAAATTTGAAAGTTATTGGATATTGTGGCCTGGTGGTTGTCTGGATTTTGTGCTATACTGATGGGCTAGTTCCCAGCGCCTCAGTTCTGCACTATTGTCTGAAGGTGGTAAGGCTCTCACCACTCTTGTGTCGTAACGGGTATCAAAAGAGTGTTTGTGGGAGGCTACATATGCAGCAACTGGTTTATTCTGAAGGTCTAGGCTGTAACTGGCTATTGCTTGTTTTGTAACCGCCCTCTGGCCATTAATCCTCTATATTTGTGGTAAGGCCAATGTGTTCAGCATAGCACTGTGTGCATTGTAGTTGTTATATAAGGTTTTGCGTGCCGCAGCTGTAATTGCCTTGAGTTGGGTATGTGTTATTGGTAGCCTGCTATGGAAGGATATGGAGGGCTGATGTATTGCACAAGTGCTGCAGCGAGGGCTATTGCAGGGATGGGAAACTCTGGGTGTGGTTGGTGATTGTGCTGGGAATAGGGCTGGGTGGTAGTTTGGGGTGCACCAGCTTGTTGCGGAGATCTGAAGACCCGCCTTGGGGGTTTGGAGAACAGGTTGTTTGTAAGCGGTGAAGATGAAAGTATTTTGTGGCCACAGTTGAGGATGGTCTTGAGTTTGTTGAGGCCTTCGTGGTAGGGCAATACCAGAGGGATGTAAGTGTTACTGTCTCGGGTCTGTGGTCTCTTCTTAGAGATGGCTCGCTGAATCTGACAGTCAACAAGGGGTTTGGGATATCCTCTGTCAATAAATGCTCTTCAGACCATCTGCGGTTAAACATGTGTGTTTGGTTCTGGTTGCATGGCTGTATGGAAGTGATTTTTTGCAGTAAAGGGGATGGTAGCTGTCAAATGCAGGTATTGAAGATGGTTGGTAGGTTTGGTGTGCATAGTAGTTTCAATTTTGTCATTTTGTAGAGTTAGCTTAACATCCAGAAAGATTGCCTGTGTGTTTGAATAGTTCTAGGTAAATTTCAGGGCACAATGGGAGTTCAGGTTGTTGAGATAATCAATGAGACATTCCTCTGGAAGTCCAGACCATGAATATGTCATCAATGAACTGGGTCCATAAGTATGGCTGTATTTGCTGGTGGTTTAGGAGATTTTTGTTCTAACTTGCCCAAGAATAGGTTAGCGTAAGAGGGGGCCATACGGGTGCCCATGGCTTGTTGATCAGTGTGAACCTGGCTAGTTCTACCAAGAACGCTGTAGATGACTTGCTGTTGGGAGGTCCAAGCAAGCCATCTACAGCATTCTTGGTAGAACTAGCCAGATTGACACTGACCAACAACTACTTTAGATTTCAAGACCAACACTTCCTGCAGATCAAGGGGACAGCTGTGGGCACCCATATGGCCCAATCTTATGCTAACCTATTCATAAGCAAGTTAAAACGAAATTTCCTAAAAAAAAAAATGGAACTGTTTTGATAATGTTATAAATTGTTCACCATGTCATATTCTGCTTCCTAGAATGACCATATATACAAATATTAATAGGTAGGAAACTAAAATTATATAACAAAATTTGTTTATAATAATTCATAATGGCAGCAGATGTTGAACCATAACTTCAGCTTATTCAGTAAAAACCCCAAAATCCGTGCTGTATGAAATTATTTGTTATTTATGTTTCGGTGTTGTATAGGCCATTCGGAATAAAGTGAGCACTAAAGATATAACCTTTGAAAAAAATCACTAGCCGTTACTGCATGTAGTTCCGTGTATTTTCTTATTTGAATACAGCATTAGTGAATCAACATCAATTGCAAACGACCTCTCTGTATTTAATATACTTTTAAAATATTTATTTCAGTTCTTGCTGACATACCTACTGACTGTACAATTTTATTTAATTAGCGGCAGCACAAAGCGACGCAACCGAGTCGATTATTGTTGGCACATGCCGCTAACTCTTCGCGCCACAGAGGTAGTTTAAAATTTCACTGACAGATGGCACCAGAGTTAGGTTTCTGTCGCTTGGAAGCAAATTGCGTCATTCAGTTTATTTGTCCGTTATGTAATTAATGAATATCGGTTTCTAATAAACACATATAAAAGTATTAGAAGTGACTGTTCATGAATGTCATTGATAAATACTGTGAAGTCATTAGTAATGTAAGTTGTTATGTTTTATGATCGCCAGCATGAGTATCTGGAAATAGAAACATTTTTTCCCCAGTTTAACACATTAAAAAAATACGTTATTTATTGTTTCTTTTTACATGCATCGTCGTCGTTTATAATACAGTATGCTGAACGGAACTTGAATTTTTGAGTTGCGTGTGTGTTTTGAGTGGCGGTTTTAATTTAAAAGTTTGAATATACTGTGCATGCATTTACGAGATTCGTAATGGTAATAACGCTGTTAGAGTAGACGCAGAGAAACCAGTGTTACAAGACGTTTACTCGCAGGTATTTATAACTAAGATTACTACTGAGTATAGCATATATTCAGCACCCGTGCATTTAATGAGTACATATTGTAGCTAAAATTTATTGGAGCACTGTAACGTAAATGTAAACATTGTACAAGCCTATGCAAATAAAAGCATGTGGCAGTGTTGATGTTTACATGTAGCGGAAAGATATAAACTGGCAGAAAATAGAAATTAATCAGGGCTTTTTTGAGTGCTCACTTTATTCCGAATCACCTATACCTTTGTAATTGTCACAGATTGAGAAATAAATGCTGAACTTGAAAGATTTCCCTAAACAATTTATGGTCTATTTCCAGAGCAAAACAGTTATCTATATTGTGGTACCAATGTTAAAGTAGTGTTTTAGATGGATGGTGTTCAATAAGGCACCATGCAGTAAAGTAGAACAAGTACTGTATTTCAAGTTTTAAATTAGTTGCGGACATTAAGTAAACCACAGTTTCATACAAATGGCACAATAATGAGTCCACTTTCAGCGAGGCCTTGTTTTGCAAGGACATGCTGTATGTAATGATCAAATTACAGTGCATATATTGATGGTAGTATATTATTTGTTTGTTGATTAAATACTGTAGTACCAGACATTGTCTCCTATATTGACTGTGTAAGTTTACATTCCAATAAAAAATGTTTAGCATGTTTGTTGCCAGTATTAATTACAATTTTTGCATGTTATGAATTTTATAGACTTGTACAGAAGTTCCTTATACTGTATATATTTTTGTGTTTGCCTTTAAGTTGTTAAATAACTGTATTTGACTGCAATAGTTTATAGTTCTCTAAAAACCATTTATTAAATTTGCCATGGGTCTTTCAGGTCAAGATTATCTCATATTAAATGTACATATTGTTATTATTACTGATAAGAGTGGAAATAAATGGAATGTTTTGATGTTTATGTTTTATTTGACATAGCATGCACAAATAAGAGAATAGCTTATAAATAGTACTGAATGTGTGATAACAGATTAAGATCTTTCATTATGATATTGTCTGTCATCCATTGTGTGACTCTTTGGAAGCGTTTATGTATTGCATAAAACTGGTTTTGTAGGAATAAAAGACAATTTATCATAAACAGAATCATTTTAATGACTTACACATTGCAAACTTCAACTACAAACATCAATAAAATTGGTCTGTTTATAATACTGTACATTCCCAGTACAAGAATTGTACAGAGATCACAAACATTTTTCTTGTATTGTTCTGCCAGTCTGGAACTATTTGGCACTATTGGGGTGTTTGAACAATGGGCACAAACTGACTCAGTTTTAGTCACCCACTTGCCACATTTGCTGTCACTTGTAAGTGCAAGGTGTCTGACAGTTTTTTCTTTGTGACTCATCTGAATGTGACGTCAAGTGGTGATCCTATTTTCAATTGCACACAAATAGGCCTAAAGACAGAGTCTAATGCATGCCTAAAGTTAATTAAGTTTCAGCATAGATAATGTAACAGGTAAATCTATCAACTATTCTTTTTCTTTACATTAGAAACGAAACCGAAAAAGAGAAACTTGTTGGCCTTGTAACAGTTCTACGTTTGTAGTTAACCTAGACCATGGAGGTACTTGAATTGCTTTTTGAACAAACACACTTTTTCCAACGCCCTGCACAGTGAATAGGAACCTATCCAAGGAGTTATCTTAACAAACCAGGTTAAATTCCTAACAGGGCAGGTTTCTTTGTTAAAATATTGAGGTAACTTGCTCACCCTTAGGCAACAGTTGTGATTTAGGAAAACATTTAGATTGATTGGACTTTTTACTGCACTTAGGCATTTCATGTTTTCATACTGTACATTATTTCAAAAGTAATTTAATTAACTGCTCTTGGGGACAAGTACATTAAATCACTGTCAGCCCCGCAGTTCTTGGGAGTGACGTGGTAACCCTTTCCTCCTCAGTCTGCATTGACGGATAGTATATTCTTGTAAGCTCTAACAGTGAGGGCAACTGCTTAGTAACTGTTGTGTTGGTAAGAAATAATAGGGCATGTAGGCATCCCATAAAATGATCTGTAATATTGGAGTTGGTTAGGGGCCAAATTTCACTTTTTTAGGTGGAAGCAGGAGAGTGTGGTATCACATAAATTTTGAAGCGGTAAACAGAAAATGGAGAAAAAGAATTAGTATACTGTAACTTCTGAACATATCAGAATAACTTATGATAGAAGGTCAGTGTCACACACTTACAAAAAGCAAAATATGGTATATAACTTTTCAAACATTGGGCCATCTGAAGCTTTGCATGTACCGGCATTAAAATAAATCCACATTATTGTGGCAATTAATTTGATGTTCTCATCTGTTACAAGTGAGTTTCACATGTGTAAACGTAAATAAAAAATGTTAAACAAATCTGCTACTTGGTCACCACTCTACTACAGCATACAAAATTAAGTGCTTTACATTTTACGTATGTGTAAAATGTTACAAGATGTGTTTTGTTTTTAAATTATTAATTTAGGTTATAAATACCATACATGTTTTTTTTTAATTATGCATTTTGCTGAATATTATGTTAGGATGTTATACTGTCAAGTTCTATACATAAATGGACAATATTTATTTATTCTATTTTTTTCCCCCCAAGTGGAAACATTTTTCTTAAATGGAAAGTCAAAGAAGTCAAACTTTGAATTCTGAATTTTCAGAAGTTTAAAATCAGAGTGGTGCAGATTGGTTATGAAAATTCTGTCAAAAATGTAATGTATATATCTTGGCATGATAAAAAAAATAGTGTAGTTGTCCACAGTTAAAATTTTAACAGTGTGTAAGAAAAATTAAAATTATTTGTTTGAATTTTACAAAATCAGAATATCTGCTTATTCAACTGATTTAGAAAATGCAGTTAATATGAAACTACAGTACATACATATCCTGTTCAAGTGAGAAAAATTGGGAATGCATGCAGGAAAAACCAACTTGCACACTTGCTCTGGTAGAATTTGTCATTCTCCTACAGTTATATAGTGACAAAGATTTCAAATGATAAGTCAACGTACGTGCAAATGTTAAAAGTAGTACACAGATAGTATATGAAAATCATTGCAATAGTCCTAATGTACTTTTCTCATAATAAAAATACTTGATTGACACTATGGTATTAGACTAGTAGAATTTCTGATTTGCAGACACTTTTTTTCTGTATGTACTAGTACTTCGGTCCAAGAATAAATTAATATATAAAATTCTGCACATATTGAACTACAGTATTGTACTTTAGTGGATAATGGATTGTTACACAAGACACCTTACGTGAGTGAAACTAAAATACCGTAATTAAGTTCAGGATGATAAAGTACGGTGTGGTTTTATTTCTGCATCAGTAGTTGAATTTTCAACTTCCAACACAATCAAAAAATGTTGCCATTCATCTTTGGAACTGGAACAGAAGTATGTACACACCTGTGAGGCTGCTCAAAAAAACAATATTTATGCTTGATGTGTGCCTAACACACACCTTCCCACCAGTCAGTATGCTGCACTGTGCTCATTCAATGTGATCTGTGCACTCAAGTGTGTTTCGGACCAGCACCCAAAACATTCACCAGAAGTTATACGTAAGTGCATTGTAGGAAAATTGCATTAATGCTGGAAAAATATTTGTGCATGCATGTGCGTGTTTGTTTTTTTATATATATATATATATATATATATATATATATATATATATATATATATATATATATATATATATATATATATATATATATATATGAACATGGTTGGTTACTGCAGCATAGAGAGCATTTGAAGCATTCTGTGATGGCATTTCCAGTAGGAAAGCATGCTATATATAGTGGGTATATACTGTAGAGGCATGTGCCCCCTTCTTTACCTTTTCTCAAACCAACCATAACCGAAATTTCATCAGACAAATGATTAAACTGTAAATATGTCCACAGTGTTTCAGGATGTTTTAAGAACCATAACTTGAGGTATTTACGGGTACAACAGATATATTTATTTTCAACAAGTACACCTGAAGGATGCCATAATATAACTGGCGTGCCAGGATGTTTATAACCAATGTGACAGTGCATAACATACAACACTCCTCCCCTACGCATAGCAAACTGTCGCACAAAACAACAAGAACACAAAGGCACAATGTAAGCAGTCTTACTACAGCTATAAGTTTACACTTGTTAATAGTCCATTGCTTTTTTGGGGACCCTGCTTCTTTTGGGGTATCGCGGTTGGTTGTTGGCATGAACACTCGCAAACATACTCCTTTCCACTTGCACAAACGTCTTAAAACCTTCTTCAGTGCTACTACTCTTGCTTCTTCCCCTATCTTGACTGCCACCTGCAAGCACTGATGGTGAAGTTTGGTCACAAAGTGGCAGTCTTTCTTTTTTGCTATTGTTCTGCATGCTGCTGACTGTTTTTACTTTCTTCTTAGGCAGTGATGGAACTGGACGAAGCTGATCTAGATGGCAGTGATGAGTGGCCTCACTGGTTCCTTGAACCTTGTATGTAAGTGGGCCCAGCTTGGCAACGACAAAACCCTTCTCCCACCTCTCCTTCACATATGTCTAAACTGTAAACCTCACCTCGTCATTTGTGTCAAAAGTCCTGCTCCTGTGGGTAGAATTCAAAACAGCAGGACCAATTTGACGAGCTGCAACAGTGGTAGCCACAGATGGAGTAAGTAGCTACAAACTATTGTGAACCACTCTACCAAATATAAAACTACTTGCCCCCCCCCCCCCCCACCTTTCCTGAGCTGTGACAGTATGTGGTGTGATTCTGTAGTTCAACAGGAAGCGGGGTAAGGCTGTGCTAAGTGGAACATGGTCACAATCCAGTGACTTTAGTTTGTTTTTTAATGTTTTGACCATGTTCTCTGCCAACCCGTTTGAAGATAGGTGATAGGGTAGGGGAAAATGTATGCTTTATGGCATTGTGCTTGCAAAAACAAGCTCCTCTTACGAGAACTGGACACCATTATCTGAGAAAAGTTGTTCTGGCAAACTGTACACAGCGAATTGCCAATGCAACTTTGTTATGACTGCTTCTGATGTAATACATGGAAGAACATTAATATCAGGCCATTTTAAGTGACTGTGTACAAGGACTAGAAAGTGCTTTCCCATAAACGGGCATGCTATATAAACATAAACTCTTTGTCATGGCCGGTCAGACCATGCCCATGGACTGACAAGGACTTATTCTGAAAATATGGGGTACACGTAGACACTATCTCTTCCAAATCCTTGTCTATCTGAGGCCACCATACATACATGCCAAGACTTTCATTTTGCACATGCCAAAGTGGCTGGTGTGCAGCTCATGTAAGACTCTATCTTGCAAAGTATGTGGAATAACCACCCGGTGATTCCATTTCATACAGCCCCCTTCTAGTGCAAGTTCATTTCTCTTTCCATCGAATGGCTTGAGCAGGTCGGACTGTTGCACGGACAGAATTACTTTACTTAACACTCCATCTCTTTCAGGTACCCGCCTTATTTCCTTTGGTATCTCTGGCAAGAATTCTGACACGCCAACATCCAAATATGAATACTGCACTGGGGAGGGTTCAACATTTGGAAGCGGTAACATAGAGGTCATCACTTGAGTTGGTATCATCCTTCGTGTACCACTGAATCATGTGGTTGAAACCTTGAAGAACTGCCCAACGCTGCAGCCTGTTGGCAGCGAGCTGTGGAATGCCACAATGGCTATCTAGAATGTGTGTTAGTGGTGTTAATGGTTGATGATCTATTTATTATAAGGGTAAAGCTGTGGCCATACAAATACTGGAAGAACTTTTTTACTCCAAATAAAATTGCGAAAACGTCTCTAACGTGCTGAGAATACTCTTTCTCTTTAGACAACCAGGTGCGAGAAGCAAAGGCAATTGGCTTTTTCTCCCCACTGGGCAGAGTGTGACTTAGAACCACTCCCACACTGTAGGGAGATACATCACATGCCAGCCTAACTGGCAAATCCGGGTCGTAGTGCATGACAACATTTGAAGAGACAATCAACTGTTTCAGTTATTTTAAGGCAGAATCACACTTTCGTTACCAAAACCACTTTTGACCGTTCTTCAAAAGCTCATGTAAAGGTGCCAAAATAGTGGCTAGATTGGGTAGCAATCTGGCAAAGTATTTAACCAGACCTAGTCAAGTTCTCAACTAACTGACACTGTGTAGTGGTGGTGGGTCTACTACAGCTTTGACTTTATCACCACATGTGTGCAACCCATCTCTAACTACTCTGTGCCCCAGAAATGAAACTGATGAGTGAAAAAATGCACATTATTTTTTTTTTGTTCACCCTGAACACAAAGTCTTGCAGACGCTGCAATAATCCACGTAGATTCCTCCAATAAATCTCCTTGGTGTCACCTGTTACCAAAATGTCATCTTGGAAACACAAAACTCCTTCTAACCCCTATAGGACTTGCTCCATCATACGTTGAAAAATGGCAGGGCAAGAAACTATTCCAAAAGGAAGTCCACTATGCCGAAATAACCCACTATTTAAAGTCATCACAAATACGTTCTGTACCGTCATGTTTTGCAACCGGAATGACTGGGATGGCCCACTCACTAAAAGACAATGGACGTGCACATGTAATGAAACCGCACCCCCAGTGAACGTTCCCAAACCCTCATCAAACAAAGTAGAGTACTGTTTGGTAATGACACTTAGCACTGACCCATCTTCGTGTGAAGAGACCCTGATGTGTTTGAGACTTAGTTTTGGCAACTCCAAGGCATCTTACACCATAAACATTAACATCAGCACCATAATTGTCACGCATGGTTGTATGACACCATGTGTAGGCCTATATGACTTGAGGCGAGCTTGTGTTGGTGACGAAGAAAACTCTAAAAACAGTGTATGATACATCCTCTGTGAAATTTCTGATAAAATTATAGATGCACCACTGTCAATATCGATATCCAGCACAGCTCCACCCACAGACACCTCCATCATCCCTCGACTGCTTGTAGATCTGCACAACTGGAAAACTGGTGAAAATTCTTTATCTGACATGTTTACAGTTTGGTTATCAGGATCTTCGTACACAACATAATTATGATGGGTATGGCCTTTCCTTTCGACTGACAGAAGGCTTGGGCACATTCGTTTTAGATGTCCTAAATGTTTACAATTGTTGCACTAGTACTTACGGAATTTTCAGTACGGTATCTCATATAATAATTTGCATTTCCACAACACAAACAACCGTGTTGGCCCTGGGTCCTGGCATAGTCTTCTTGAAGACGTGTTTTCACCATGTGTACATTTAGGCCTATTGGTTCCTCTTCTAGAGCTGGAGAACTGCATTTCCAACAGCCTCTTCATGATGTACAGCTACGCCGATTGCCTTCTCACAAGTGAGTTTGTCTGTTTCCAAGTTAAGCAGTTGTGTAATGTTCCTGTCTCTTAACCCTACAACAAATTGGTCGCGCAAAGCAGCATCTAAGAAGGTTCCAAAATTGAAAGAGTGTTAATTTACGCAAATTCACTACAGATTCAGAAATTGTTTCATGTTCTTGTTGGAAATACTTATGAAAGTTGTAATGCTCAGCGATCACCGACGGCTTTGGAAAGAAATGGCTTGTCAACAAAACGACTAGGTCACTGTAGGGGTACTCAGATGGCTTCTTAGGCTCGCACAAATTGTGTAAAACTTCATATGTTTCTTGTACTATGGACGATATTAGAATTGCTCGCCGTTTGACTTGATCTTCTGGCTTATCTCCCACAGTGTTTGCAATGAAAAGCCATTCCAGTCTTTCAACGTACAAACCCCACGTTTCCTCGCCGGGCGAGGATTTAACATTGAATCCCGACATTCTTAACCTGAATATTACATGGACCATAAAAAGTGTGAATAGATTAATCCCATCCTCGTTGCTAATGTAATAAGTAAAACTTCACGGTAGTTACATGTACAACAACAGATACATTTATTTCCAACAAATACGCCTGAAGGATGCCATGGCCGGATATATATTGCCAACGTGAATACATAACATGCCATAGTGCCTTCCACCCCCTTCCCTCCCCCATCAATATGAGTTATAAATTAGCCCCTGGTAGTGTGGCGTTAAAGAGCAGATTTCTGTGTTAAGTTCAAAGAAATTCTCAGTCATTCCAAGCGAGAACTTTGAGATCCTCAAGAAATTGTGTGGACAGTTTGCGGATGTGGTTATGATCCAGACCTTACCACAAACAGCTCTCACAACAATGGAATCCTCAAAACTATGGCAGATGACTGAAATATTCCATTGCGATGCAGTAAGCATAGGAGGATGAAGATTCTGCCATTAATGTAATAAACAAATAATGTAGCAATAATGCCATTAATAAAAAAGAAAAATTACAATGAGAAGATTTGGGGCAGAAAATAAATTTTGTCAACCAATGGAGCATTAGAAGGAGGTGGCGACGATAAGCAGGCAGTCGTTGCCAACACATCACTGCCCAAGTGCACTAAGCAGCCCATTAGTGCTGGTTCCAGTTCGCCAGGTGTCGGGAAGGGGGTCACCATTAAACCTGTCCCCCTACGATGGTCAGACACCTTGCGGGAATACCGGCACTAGTTCGAGATCGTTGTCACCATGAATGGTTGGACGGACGAGCAGCAAGCCAATTACCTAGCAGTAGTACTGAGGGACCCCACATTGAGCATAGTGCAGTCAATGCCCGAGCGACACCTCCTAGAGCACGCCGACACGATGGTATCGATCCAGGAGCTGCACTTTGGTGGCAGATACTTGCGACACACCCGCCATGTCCAGTTGCGGAGCTACACACAGCGACCCGGAGAGTCACTGCAAGAGCTGTGGCAGGACATCGTGCGGCTGGCCTACCTGTCCCTGGAGGGGTTTCCCGAGGAGGCTAGTGATGTCATTGCTGTCAGTTTATTCATTGACACTATAGCTGATGCAGAGGTGGGACAGGTTGTGCGCCTGGCTGCGCCACATAACTTGTAAGATGCCCTGAAACGAGAGCTCGAGGTGGAGTCGGCGAGGCAGGTGCCTGTGGTGCGGCGTCCGATGCAGGCGGTTACCCTGGGGGAGGAGGGTGACGACAACAGCCTTAGGAAGACGTTGAAGAGTTTAGAGAACACCATGAAAGACATCGCAGGTGTAGACGATGGTGACGCTCTTCGAGTGGTGTAAGTGTGGGAGTGGACAAACAGGTTGAACTGTAGCTGTACTTTGTGAGACATTTCTAGGTAATAACTTATGTGGTCGGAGGACTGATTTGAGAGAGGGAGAGACATTATTAATTATACACTTGAGTAGTAAATTAGGCTTTTAGGGAGATTACCTGTACATAATATTTGTAAGTGTTTAATTAAAAATGATGAAATCGCGCGAGTGTTGTATACTTAATGTAGAGTGTTTATTGAGATTGAAATTAATAACTTTGAATGTAATTTATTTAACTATCCAAGCTTTCCATCGCAAACGAACCTGGTTGCGCCCAGAGCAGCAAATTTGTTGCAGTACTTGAAGAAATTCCACGCAGTATGTTTTTTTACTCATTTACTGATAAATAATTTACTTTGATACTTCACGTAAATTCCGTTGCTCCAATCTTGGTAAATAAAGCCCTAAAGAGCCCAATGTACCAATTAAAAGTCGACGCACTTGAGGCACAAAAACACAGGAGTGATAAGGGTCCGACTACCACGCTCTACGAGCATCACATCGAGTCTACACATAGCATGCATAATTGGCTTGCAGTGTTTAGGTAGTGATCTTTTCTATTGGATTTTTTAAATGTTTTCCTTAAATTTGGTTTGTTGATAGTACGCAGTAAAGGTTAACGCAGGCTGATAGTTTTGACTTTATGAATCCAAGTGCTATTTTTGGAATTACAACAGCAATAAAAGTTTTTTTTTTTTTTTTCACCCATTTTAAATTATTCCAAAATCATGTGTCTGATCAGCGTGTTGCATTTCTAAAATTTTAGAAGCATTGTTTGAAGTGCTTGTTCTCTTTTACAAATAAACGTATTGGAAATAAGTTTTATAGTTTTGCGTAAGAAGTATACAGGTTCAATATACTACACAATCATCCATACACCAGCAGTGATACAACTACGACTTACGTTTGCATGTCTTTGCCTTTGTACAGTAGGTACATAATTCTTTTAGGGGCTTGAAGTGTGTTGCAGCGAGCTGCAACTATTCTTTACATAACAAACTTCTTAAAGGTCATTACATTTGTATGCAGAAAAGGAATGCTTACTTCAAACAATGCCACTATATCGCACAGTTAAAGTAATATAGCCACAAGTCAGAATTTGCTATTTGTAAGGACAGCAATATAAGATTGAATATGTTTTGAAAGATTTAGCGTACATTTCTTTTTTAAATTATGAATGGCCTAAATTAAAATAAAATACATCTCTCACAAGTAAGGTTTATAGTTACCAGAGCCATTTTTGAACTATTTGTCATGTTATTGCACAACGAGGGAATGTTTAACCCTTGCATATATCAAATCATTATTATTAAACTATAAATTTTCGAAGAACTGTTATGATAATTTTACATTTAAAAGTTTGAAACATCCTTTTTTCCCGTGATGGCCGTAACTCATTTTCCAAAATTTCAGATTTATGGCCGTATTGCTTTGACAGTTGATATGCTAAATTTGGCATGCTTATTAGAATCATGCTTATTGAGCCTCTCAAGACTTTTTTTTTTAATTGCTTTTTTATAGATTGCCCTGTCTGGTAAAATACCAACCGGATTGAAAACACATATATAAAAATATGCATTTGACTTTAAACCATACCTTCCACAAATAGAACATTATAGGGCCACCACTTAAAGTCCCAAAAGTAATAGAATAATGGTTAAGTCCTGTACGTCAAATGAGTGGCTTACACATAGAGGTGGTGCCGACAACCAATTGTAGAGCTACGAGAAAGCATCAGTGCTACTGTACACATTGTTGAACACTCGTTTTTTAATCGGATTATCACACATGAGAATCATGCAGTTTTCTCTGTCATCTCCCGTATCCCGTTCCTGTACTCCGGCGTTGCTCCGTACTCACCTCGTACATCTTTAAGGGCAGTATGTACAGAGACGGGAGGAGTGTGCGCTCCAGACCACGCGTTAAAGCATGCAGTTGGGCGTGGCTTAGTTGCGTTCAAAGAGAGAAGAGAGGCAGCAAGAGCATAGCCAGGGTGGTGAGCGCCAGTTGGAGGGGGAAGGCCATCGTTGTGACGTTTACTGTTTACCCTCCCTCCTTCAGTTGTGCCAGGATGCTTGTGGGATCAACTTCTCTTCACGCGAGCAAATAAATATGTTCCAACTGCTGTACGAAAACAGTGTATATCAGTATTCCCAATACGAATCAAAAACATCTACACCCCACTGTTAATGTAGGCCTAACATGCGCATTTACGCTGGCCTCGAACTACTTAATTAGATCAGCAGGGTTATGATTATGAAAAAAGAACCTTGAACAAGGCTGTTGGAAATAGACCACCGATCATTGAAGGAAGTGGTACTATAACGTCGTTTGTCACAGCTTTTTAGAATGACATGCTCTAAGGTAAAAAAAGTTCGTGTCACTGGAATGTGAACACATTGGAGACGCGCGTTTTGAAAGTGAAGAATCACACTGCACATCCATGGCAGAAGTATGGAAGGGCTTGGGCAAGATAAATTGTTCTGGTTTCACAATCCCGCAAGCCGGCGGTATCGGTGAAGGAATGCGGCCAGGGGTTGTTTAATAAACAATTACTCCGAACTTCAGAACGATTGCCGCAACTGATTGTAGGCCAAGAATATGATGATTCGTGAAATTAAGCGGGCCTTAGCTTCTTTGCAAAACCGTCTTGAGCCAGCAGGGATGGCTCCATCCTGGGTCTAGAACAGTGGTGGATTTAAGTAGTTATCTTAAGGGGGCGGGAAGTATGCCTTAAGAAGTATATATAGCCACACCACGAACCAAAAGCGGGTGGTCCGGGGGTCCTCCCCCGGAAAAATTTGATTTGTAGGTGCAAAATGGTGCTATTTCAGTAGTTTTCAGGCCAAAAATTTGAATGTACTGCTTTGAAAAAATGGTTGTTTTTTTACGATAAATTATACTTGTAAAAGGAAAATCTTTGTGCTGATTACAGATATAATAGTAAACGTGTCATGCGACGATTCATTCTTCTCGTCATCGTGTCAGGATGCCGATATTCTCTATGTACAGAATTGTATTTAGGAAAAACAGAAATGTGTATAATTTGTCTGTGTGGAAACAGCAGGTGCAAGAGTCTGGGCCTTCTTGCCCCCACTAACGCTCATTTAACCCCCCTAGCTGCCGGACGAGAGGGGAGGAAAGCCAGCCTATTGTGTTTAAGATACAAATGTTAAATAGTAATTATTACAATGTGTGAAATGTTAGGAATTATTTAAAATACATGTAATGTATTTGTCAAAGTGCAGATGAATGAAATTATCTAATAAATGCGGCAGCGGCAGGAAGTTAAAAGTGTCCTTGAGGGGCGGGGCCATATTTCGGAAGCTGTCTCCTGATCGGTCCAGCTGAACCAACGCATGCAGGGTAAGCGACAGGGAGGTTGGCGCCAAACAAGAGCTTGGCTTGGTTGTTGACAGATTTTAGGACAGATGTTTTCGAGCCGCGGAAGACGGCATTGAGACGCAGATAACGGAGGGCCGGGCACCGCCGCAGGGCGTCAGTTCAAGAGCTGGACACCTTTAGACAGACGGTGTTGATTCAAGAGATCGACGGGCCGGGTAATACCGTCGGGCGTTTTCAATTTATGCGTCGGGACGCCTACGAGTTGCGGTATTCGAACCGATTATTTAGAAGTAGCCTATTGCAAAGCGTCACAAGTTAGGGCGGTAAACCGCTGACGACGCCATGGTAACCTTCAACGTATTTCAGCTACGTATTGCTGAAACTAGCGGGTATATAATCATCAAGTGCAAAACCGACAAACCTTGTATGATAATAATCATGCTACGGGAGGACAGTGAGAGCTTGCTATCTGGTTTAAACTGAACTTGCCGACTTCTTGTTACTCCACACACTTTACAACACAGAACTTTAGGTTACCGCAAATTTAGTACAATTTTAAGATTCTGCATATACGAATAATTTTTTGATGTGCTAGCTCTTGAAAAACGTCCTCTAATTTTAATGAATGACAAACTAAGATGCACAAAACATTTTGAATCTAGAAACAATAAGTGTTCATTACGTGCTACAGCTACACTGCATTCTATGATGCAGTTCTTGAAAATCACATTGGAAATCATAACCTACCAGACCTCACAAAAGATACGCGCGACCTGGTAAATTTTGCAATACATTTTGTTCTGATGGTCCACGATTTTTCCCGGGGATCTTCCGGTTACCCTGCCCCTTCATTCCGGTGCTGCTGCATACTCATATCAGGTCACCCATAACAAGCACAAAATACCTATCTGTTAAGTACTGATCAAAATCTCTTCATTCGTTCAAAATCCTCATGTCACGGGAACATATACCCCGAAAACCAACAGACTTGTTGAAACTAAACAGTTTATTCTGAAATTAGATATCACGAGCCAATGGCTATTCGCTCAAATTTATCGACACATGAATTAAAAAAAAAAAAAAAAATGCATTTTTAAGACATTTTTGAAAGTCTAGTAAAAATTCTTTACTTTAGATTTTTTAAATACAAAAATTTGTTGTTTTGAATTTTTATAGCTGTAAGCACACATCCCGCGATATTAATTAAAGTTCAGTGTTAATTATTGAACTACTAATATTCATTAAGGTTTCGCTGGGATATGTTCCCGTAACGTCGAAATTTTGATTTTGACATGCAGTTATGGGAAAACTATGCACGCTAAAATATTGTTCTTGGGTTGAAAATATAGTCACTGGTAACATAATACTATAACACTAACTAATAAATTAACGATATTTCGAACAAATTAAATGTTAGAATTTTTCACGCTAGAACGACCTTAAACTGCTTTCACGGCATAAAGAACCTAATAAAATCGAACCTGTGTCACAGTATCGGCATCGCGTTATCCTGTTGCTTCACGTTTTTGCAGTTTAGTAAAAATATGTCAACGGGTATTTTCTCTGTCTTCCTAGTTAGTATTCAACATTACAACATAACGTAAAACACTTCACAACAAATATATTTGAAACCATCACTCATTCACTGCACACTAGTGACTGACAGTGCGTAAAGACACTCCGCCCCCTCGCCCCCAAAGGCTTTCTTCGACCTAACCACTCGCCCTCCTACTGAGAAAGTGTCGAAAGGGTTGTTACACAAAATAAAAAACAGGAAATATATCCCCAGAGCACACAGCGCTTTTCGAGTGAGGACGACCCTCGCTTACGTAAAACGGAGCTTGAAAGAAGGAAAAAAGTAGTTTAACAATATTGAATTTTGCAGTTATGATCACATTAAACGAGGTACATATTATATGAGTGTCTATATTAAGTCATTCGTGAGTCAGTGTGCATGGTTGAACATTATTTGCAAATATTTATTTGTACAAATGTAATCTTTCTTCTTTATATATTTTAACAATTTTCTTCACAAAAAAAAAACACACACACATCAGGTTCTTAGGGGGGGGGGGCGGTCGCCCCCTCCGCCCCCCTTAAATCCGCCACTGGTCTAGAAAAGGACTAATCATATTATAGGATTCTGACTACTTGATGAAGGCACGAAGAATGGTGAGGACAACAAGCTAGAGGCCCGAGTGAGACGCTCTCCAATTACGAGGACGACCGGATCTCTCGTCCCGGGGGTCGATCCTGGAACTATGGACACGGCGCGGTCGAAGACTCCTTCTCTAGGCCGTTCACAATAAAGTGAGCACTGCATAAAGTTTTCTTTCAGCTGTTTTGTAGCCATCTTTACTATTTTTAATATGAAAACTTCCATGTAACTAAAAACCAGTATAAACGTTTCAGCACTCTCAAAAGTTAACATCTACTGGCCCAATATAATATAATATTTTTAATTAATTAAAAGTTTAGCTGAGTGCTCAGTTTATAGTCAACAGGCTATATTAGCTTCGATCGACAGCCAGCGGGGTAAGTTCTGTTGGATAGGGCTGGGAGGGATCCTTATCCTAGCTCCTATCTATCCTATCTCTACTTCCTTCCTTACTACTCTTGTAACTATGGTGTATCTAGAGCGTCATTTAATGAACTTCTGTTGCCTAGTTCTTATATTATTTCTACTCCCTTCTTTTTTGTATATTTTCCTTCCTAACCACCGAGTCTTTCGCGAAGTAAGCCAGGGAGAAAATATACCAAAATGTTACTTGGACGCTATAGGATAGGGCAGGACTCTTTCGTCCACTCTTGGTACGCCAGTCTTTAAATAAGTAAATTTTTGGTACCAATTACGTAGTAAAATTGAAGAAAAATTAAATTAAGGTGTATGTGTATTTGTGTGTAACGTATGCGATTGCGATGAAACGTTGGTGAGTCGTGCTTGCGTCTGCGAAGGTTTCTGACAAAAAATATATATTGGTGGTAAAAGGGGGGAGGGGAAGAATAAAACGACAGAAGTGCAGTACAGGCTACCCAGAAAATATAGTGAAAAAAAATTCTTTTCAAAAGTGTCACTACGTTATTTTGGACCATTTCGAATTTTTAAAAATGTTTTTGTTTCGGGATTTTTGTTTTAGAAATAAAAAAATACTATTATTATCAGTATTAACATATATGGTCTTTGACAAAATTGTGCAATGGGAGTGCATGACTGGATTTATTTACTTGGACATACTCCATTGCGAAATAAATGACTGTCAAAAGAAAACTAAAAATAAGACAAGAAAACATAAATAAGCAGGGTATGCTTTCGTCATCAGGATACATACATTTCATGTTGTGTATGTATCCTGATGACTAAAGCATACCCTGCTTATTTATGTTTTTTTTTGTATTATTTTTAGTTTTCTTTTGACAGTCATTTATTTCGCAATGGAGTATGTCCAAGTAAATAAATCCAGTCATTAACATAATAACTTTACAGGGTGAGTGTGAATTCGACCGACAAACTTGGTGGGGTGATTCCTTACGCAAAATAAGGTAGGGTTAACATTTGACAATTGTCCCGAAAGTGCATATGAAGGGTGTTAGGAGCCCTTGAAAATGTGTTTTCAAAATCGATTATAATTAAAATATCGAACAACGCTGGAGATGTAGCAAAAACAATGCGGACATGTTATGGGCTATAATAAGACGTCTGACCCCAACATCGTAAGATGGTACAAATCATCCCCCTTCATGGACAATTGGCATATTTGAAATTTCGATTGCATGAAATTTGGTAGCCGTAACGTGTAATCGTAATTTGACCATTGTTTATGAAAGAACATGTTCAAATCAACAAAAAAGGTCGCCTTAGTACAAGACCCTTAGGCCAACCATTTCCCCAGAAACAGCGATGTAAGTAACGGAGGGTGGAGTGGAGTGTCGTTACCTAACGCCTGTGCGGATATGTAACATGTCTTGCA
>PNEQ01092689.1:0-11972 GCA_003012365.1 Medauroidea extradentata
GCGCGCTCAAAACACAATATCGGAAATAGCTACCCAATTTGCGTATTTTGTGTAATAACTGCAATTTTGAAGCTGCGCTTGAATAATGGTAGTACCGTGCATAGAATGACATAAACGGCGTTAACTTGTGACATAAATTGTTATTTTTACGAGGCAACAAAAAAAGTGTGATTTTCTTTGTCGTAAAACATTTTGAAAATATTTTTGTTCGCATTTTTCAATATTTTATTATATTCCTCAGTAGCAACTTGCATGCTATGCCAAATTTCAACGATCCAAGTCAATTCTTTTGAAAGTTTTGTAGTTTTTCAAATAGAAGAATTCCACTTTTTAACCACTTGTAGTTAAAAAACTACGTGTCTGAAAAGAGTTATATTTCGTGTAACGAAAGTCGTAATACAGATGTATCGAAATAATCAAAAACCACTCACAAAAAATTTCTTGCAGAGCACCCTTAAGGCAAAATTACTTTAGGTAAAACGAAGGTGTTAAGTGTTTAGACGAATTGACTTTAGGCAAACTGGCTGCCGCCAGGGACGTGGCATTTGGGTCGCAGGTAGGCTCCCAGTAGGAATCGCCTTAACTTAGGCAAAATAATTGCTGTGTATGGTAAGAGAGAGGTTGGAACTTTAAGTAAACAAGTTTAGACAAAACGATATTATGCAAAATGACTGTATGCAAAATACTTTGTCGGGAGTAAAATAAAGGTATGAAATTGTAGTCAAAGAGGTTTTGGTCACACGCCTTTAGGCTAAACGATTTTAAGCGAAGTTATTTTTATGTGACATAATTTTAGGCAAAAATAATGTTGGCCGAAACTGTTTTAGACCAACTTATTTTGGGAGAAACTAATTTAGGTGAAACGACTTTAGATGAAATTATTTTAGGGAAAATGACTAGGCAAAACAAAGTCGGTAAAATGTGTTTAAGCAAAGGCAAAACAAATTCGATGAGATGTGTTTAGACAAAACAAAGCCGGTAAAATTTGTTTAGGCAAATAATTTTAGACAAAACGATTCGCCTACTGAATTTGAATCCGGCCAATTTTTTTGCAACTTTATTAGTTGTTATTTTGTTCCTTTCTTTGTGACAGCCTCTTTAATGTCACATCTTGTAAATTTTAAAGGTAAGGTAAGTCGACACCGAGCTCATGTGAGATGGTTACATACAACTTAACACAGGAATAAGGAAAGGAAGCAGCCATGGTCTTTGTTTAGGAACCGCTACAAACAAGAGCGAGCTCGACAAATCATGGAAAGCCGCGATTAGGATGGTCAAAACCGGGGATCGTACCCGGGTACTCCCGAATGCGAGTCCAATGCCTTGTCGTTGCGCCGCCTTGCTCGGTTTTACCGTGTTCACACTAATCACCCCCCGTCAACTCTCAAGACCGCGGCATTTCAGAGCCGCTTTGCTCTCGAGACTATAGCTATCGACACTGTTGCACACAATCGTGACCACCCCTGTATGCTGGCCAGTTTTACAACTCCCTACCTCGCAAAGGTCATCCCTCTCCCACCCCTGCCTGAAGCGCGCTACTAGCGCTGTGCCCTTCCCCTCTTCCGCTGCACACTCGTCGTGGTCGAGTAATAGCCCAACCATACAAGTTATTAGCATCCAGGTACTGTAGCTAAGTTTCTGGCTAGGTAGGATTGTATTTCTCACCATCATACTTGTTAGAAACACAGTGTCGCTTCACGCTCAGGGCCACACCCTCTCGAATACCTCTCTCGAGATACAAGTACATGTCATAATCTGTCAGAAGTTCGAGCTTCACTGACATTGCCTTCAGCATAGCATCGAATGCATATCCGGGCAAACTTACATAATGCACACAGTCAAGTCCGTATGTTTCTAGGCAGAGGCTGCGAAAGTTCTCAAATACATCTGCAAGTAGGAGAACATCTGTTTTCAAGTAGATGTCGGATTAGTTCTTCAAAGTTTTGCGAGCGAATTTCTCCCACACAGCTGTAACTACATTATTTAAGCTTTCATAGTTTTTGTATTACAGCATATTAACGACAAAATTTGCGTAAACGGTTTAATGCAATAAATGAAAACTGACTTACTTATCGAAATGCACACTGAAGACTGTTGGCCTACATGGACTGTGTGCTTACTATCGGCATTTTGTGCATGGATTCGCCAGAAGGACAGATAGCTATGTGGATGCAGCACCTTCAAGAGTACCTGTTGACGCCATTATTAAACAATTAACAAACCTCATGTATATTTAAATAATATCGTGAGTTATCTAGTGGTCATATTAGGAACTTGCCCAGAAATACACTACATCCGTGGGAGCTCCTGCTCGGATATCCCAGGGAGCGTCTGCTCGGACATCCCAGGGAGCTCCTGCTCGGACATCCCAGGGAGTGCCTATTGGGACATCCCAGATAACTCCTGCTCGGACATCCCAGGGAGTTCATCAGAGGAGCTCCGTGGGAGTTCATCAGAGGAGCTCTGTGGGAGCTCCCTGTAAGGACATCCCTGGAAGCTCCCCAGATGAGGATTTTAGGATGACCCAAATTCATCTTCCAAGGAGCTTCCTGGGATGTGATGCACTTTTCGAGGAGGTACTTGGGACGTCCTAGGGACATGGTTTTTCGGAGCTCTTGGACATCCAAAATATCCATCCCTAGGACATCCCGAGGATCGCATGTACCCGGATATCCTCAAAGGATGTCCCTAGAACATCCTGGGGACTTGCTGTGCTGGTAGGGTACTGCCTCAATGTCGGGCATTTCAAAACATTAAGTTATGTTGCTGCACCTGGTACTTAAACAAGCATAAAGGTATTCACACTATTTTCCATCGTAGTGTGGTGTCTTTACTTGGAAGCTTCTGATATGTTCATCAGTCGAATGTGAAATGTGTTCGGGTAATTTCCTGGTTTAGGGGCTTTCACCAGCCATATGAACATGGTTTAGGTCTAAAAATTCTTTTTTCTAATATGAGTGTGAATTCTGATGACTGCCTTCTGGCATACCGGTTTATGGATAGTAACATCAAACAAAATACTTAAAAGGCAAAGGTTTTTTTTTCTTACTTTCATCACCTATCTGTGAACGTCTCTGCTTAGCATCCCTTACCTCTAATTGTCTTTGTAAATGCAGTTATTAACTAGTATTGATTTGTATGTTCAGAAATTCTGATAAAATTTTGTTTCGGGCATCTTCAGTTATTTCAGAAAAAACTGCACATAAAGTTGCAGTCTGCACAAGTTTCGTTTTCCTTCTCTCTCTCTCTCTTTCTCTCTCTTCTTTGCCTGTATTAACACTCCCGTGCTTTACCTTTAAGCAAAGCTTCTTGAGTGGCCTTCCATTTCGGCGGTCTTTGATTTCCTAATTTTCTAATATATTTATAATTGCAGAAAATATGTGTTCTTATGTTTAGTATAAATACTGCATAACTGATCACTGAACAAATGAATCCATAAAACATTATACACGCACGCATCAGCACTGCTTATCATGCAGTGAATATCAGTTGTTTGTGTCCACAAAGTAAATATGTGGCAGAGTTTGAAATGAAGGTGCACTATAGCTAAATAACTAATCCTTAAATAAATAACGTAGCTTCATATAACTGTGATTTCCGAATACACACATTTTTTTCCTTATATATTTAATACTCTATTCACAGTATTGCTGTTTGTAAGTTTGAAGCAGTATTGTGTGACTAAAGGTCATTCGTAATAATTAAGCACTAAAGATTTAACCTTAGAAAATAATCACTAGCTGTTACTGCATATTAGTTAACATTAACAATAGTTACATTATTGCTTGTATGTTTGGTAGCGAATCATTGCATGTATTTTCGTATTTGAACACAGCATTAGTGAAAGAACATCAATTGCAATCGACCTCTCTGTATACCATTTACTTTAAAACATTTATTTATGATATTTTTGACATACCTACTAGTTTAACTTGATCAGCGCCCCCACAAAGTGATGAAACCGCGCGCTGAATTAAAAACTGTCGTTGATACATTGCTGCTAAACGTAGTTCAAAATTCCACTGACAGGTGGCACCAGAGTTAGGTTTTCGCCGCCTCGCTCGCTGTGTTTGTCCGTTGTGTAATAAATATGGGTTTCTGATGAACGCATTCAAAAGTAATAGAAGTAGCTGTTTATGAATATCATTGCTAAATTATGTGAAGTCATTAGTAATCTGTTGTGTTTTACGATCGCCAGCCTGAGCATATTGTTTTTTTTATTGCATCGTCGTCGTTTTTGGCAGTATGCTGAACGGAACTAGAATTCTTGAATTGTGTTTGTCGTGTGTGTTTATAGTGGTGGTTTTGAATTACAAATGTATATACTACGCATGCATTTGCGAGATGAGTAATGGCAGGTGTTCCATTCCGTTCATTTAATGAGTAGATTTTATAGATAACATTATCGCAGCAGTGTAATGTAAACAAAAGCACGTGGCAATGTTTATGTTTACATGCAGCAAAATGATATAAACTGGCGGAAAAATAGAAATTAATCATAACTTTTTTGAGTTCTCACTTCATTCCGAATCACTTATAACAGTATGACTAACATAATCGGCGCAGGGGCACATACCTTCCCACATGATATTCAACACACCACTGTAAATAAATATAATTTTCAAAAATAATTTTTCATAACTGCAATGCACAAACATTTAATTTATTTGCTGAATACTGTATCAAAAAGTTATAAAAAGTGTCTCCTCATATTAGGTACGGAGAATGCTTTTCCCATTGCCGATAGGCACAGGCAGCCTGCAACCACGACTCGACACATTTTCCTCTTGCCGGGAACGCACGAGAGAGCTCGGAGATGGCCGAAGTCCTGTGAAATTCGAGCACGCATAGCCTGTCCAGCGCTGTTCAGAAGGTACCATGAGAGCTTGATAGATTGAGGGTGCATCTCACTCAAGTGCGCTGCCGCTTGCCATTAACTTCCAGTGCCACAATGCATTTTTTTAAATGTTACAATAGTAAGAAAATAAGACGATGTGTTTATTTGCACAACACTGCAGACTTTGCATAAGCTATTCAAATTTTCACATCTACGCATTTAGAACATTTTCCTTTATATGTGGTTCGCTAAAAAAAAAAAGCATCAAATGTATTTTACAGAACCATTCTGGATAAAGTGAGCCTTTGAACCTCCATATTTAGATGTACCTAAAACTACTTACGTATTTTCACCGAATGTAAATGTAAACATTATCACATGTACTATTTTACTGTACGGTGTTTCTATTTACATGCAGCGGAAATATACAAACCACCCGAAAATATATCCAAGGAAAAGAGTGCAAGTGCCCAGTTTATTGTGAATGACCTATATCAAGCTCGACTTGAAATTGAGAATCTTGGGTATACCGGAATTGAATTTGTCGCGAACCTATCATGCAAAAAATTAAATATACATTTGCAATTTTAGTACAAAACTCAATGAAAAAAACTGTTTGGTTGGAAGGTTGTGATGAGAAAAACAGATTTTATTGCTTTTATTGTGCTCTTTTTGGTTCAGAGGAGGCTTGAGGAATGTACATATATATTAAAATTTTATTTGTTTGATAATATAAGAACAGGATGCTCGTCAAATTATAAACACAAATTAATATTTGTATGCTTGAAGATGTACTTGTGTGAGTTATGTTTTCAATAAACATTTCAAAACTTACGCTTATCTTATGTATCATGTCAAATATGCATAAAATATATGGTGTATTGCAGTGTACAGTTCTGTAACAATTAGTCAATATTGTATTAATCTTACTACATGCTTTCTTGAGATTGGGCATAGTAATTAGCAGTTTGATAACAGTACGAATGTAACATTTTTCTCCAAACAAATTATGTCCTTAAAAATACTTGAATTTGTGCCAGCTGTTATCAATGTTTAACTTAGAAAACTGCTTAAATAGCTTCATTTTGCACCCACAAATTCATATATTTCCAGGGGGAGACCAACGACACCCATAATTATTAAGGGGGATTGGGACTTCATTGAAGTCCTCATGCAACTAACCACGACTTGTGCCCTCATTGAGAATTTTTCTCGAGCCTCCACTGGTGCCCGTTATATCACCAAGAAATATATAAGCGCGAATGCCATTTTGCTGAGAGTGTCGTGTTAAGATCAGTAAGTCAGACATAAATTACAGGATACGTAGTCATTACTCTGGTGTCAAAGTTTTTCTTTTGTGATATCTATTGGAATTATTTTTGTTCGTTTATGTTCTTGTTCAAGCTGCCCCCACTGTTTGTAAATACCATGTAATGTCTTGAATCTTCTAACTATTTACTTATATACACTTTGTTTACATTTTATGTAGACGTTATTTGACATATTTCAGGACAGAGTAGCCAGGACTTGATGCGAGAAGAACTTAAAGTTGTTCTTACCATGTTCAGAGAGAAGCATCCAAATTTAGATATCATGAAGACACCAGAAGTATATATAACCCAAAATTCTTCACCAGATGAAGTTAACCAGTGGCTTCAAGATAAATGTTTCAGTGAAAGGTAATTACATATGTCTTTAATGTATTTATTGTCTAGCTTCTGCACACACGAAAGTTGGTTACAACAGACCTGTCAAAATTATGTTAATAAGTTAAGTGTGGCCATTTTCTCATTATCAATATTGTGGTCATTGCTTGGCTACTCGTCAAGTAGAGGTTTGGTTGACTTGACTTTTAAAGATGAGTAGCATCTAGATGAGAGAGTGTACCAATGTTTCATGTAGTGCAGCAAGCATATTTAGGATTGATTGTTCCCAAGAGTCACCAAATGATGAAAAATATGTTCACTCTAGTATGGATATGTTAAGGCATTCATACATGGATATCCCATTCAGGATTGACGAGGTAAACTGCAAGGAAATAGAATCGATGGCTCATGTACTAAGCACAAAAGGATCACATAAATGAGTAGTGTTAGGGCTCTTACATGTTTGGAAACATTTTATCGATACCACGGGGATGGAAATTTTTAATTGCAGTGCCAGTTAAGCATGCTGTCATTAACACTCTGACAGCAGTGATTCTGTTTACGGTGATGACATGCCATTTATAAGGGAATGACACAAACATGACTGATTCTCCTTCTTCATAAGGACTGAAAATCGTCGCATGTGAGCATGGAAGCCCCTTGGTGAATACAAAAGTCTAAACCTCGCACCAAGACCCGCACCTACTCTAAAACAGACATTGTGGCCTGGGAAGCCAGAGTCGATCAGGTTCTACAGCACTGAGGGGAAGTTTCATGGCCTAGCAACGTTTTCATGAGATATTATGCAACATCTTGAAGCGGGCGGGAGTTGCAGAGAGGGGTTAGAACTAGAAACCATCGTAGGTAAAAGTTTGTACTTGAGTTTTGTGCGACCTAGGAATGCCGTGATGCAGTTGCCCGACAGACGCCAGCCTGTTATTGGAGAGAAAGGGTACCCAGAAGTGTAACTCTTTTACAAGATCATACAGCCGATAGCCAAAGCTTTAACATTTACTCTCCTAACTCGTCGTCACACATACTACATACATAGTGAAATCTTGGTGCCACCCATGCCCATAGCAATGGAAAATATACTCGCCAGGAGCATTAGGGCACCTGGACTCCCATACGCAGTTCACGCAAAACACTTGGAAATAGGTTGTGCAGGTTAAATGATCCTGTGTCCTTACACGCCGAGAAGCGGAAAGTCAGTAAGTAACACTCATGAAATTTGAAATTATGTTTGCAAAAAATATACTGTAGTTCCACATATTAAGTGGCTTATAGATAGGTAACGGGACACTTTCCTACCAATTGCTTGGCGGTTTGTTGGCTGCACTTTATGGAAACACTACTCTCTGCGATGGGACAGCATCTGGGCGCTACCTCTTGTGTATGCGGTGTAGGGTGTGTTCTGATATGTGGAGACTGTACTGGCTACCTCATCCGTTCTGTTACAGGTAGCGTGGTGCACACGACAGGCTTCAGTAAGAAGAAAGGCGTGTGGAACAATCTATGTCAATCTACGTAATTGTATGCTAAGAACTTTAGGTTCGAACTTCCGTAGGGTTATTCCCGGCTGCACATGTAGCATGAGTCACAAATGGCTGCCAGCCTTGCCTCATGTCCAAACACTATAATGGCATACCAAAAAATTGTGTGAATAGGGACACTGGGGCGAATACGGAAAAAAATTTTAACAGATTCCTTTCTTAGACCTTTGTCATAAATCAAATTATATTTCAATACAATTACTCTTTGTAAAATTATTAAATTGTCAACCTTAAGGAAAAATTTTGATTTTAAAACCACATACTGGAACTTTTGTGATGAAATTTTCTCCCTTTCCAACTCGGCGTCCCTATTCACCCCATTTTATGGTACCTATTACCCTACAGTGTCATCAGTCGAGCATGTGTACAGCCATTTGAAATTGTAATTTTTGGTATGCCACATTATGTTGAATTAGGAACAATCTTTCTAAAGATGTCGCTTAATATTTTCTGGGTGGAAATTCTGTGTATGCCTGACTCTAAGCCAGAGTGTTTCGTACAGTGCATTACAGTGAGGTACTATTTAATGATGACTTAACAACACATTGCTGTGTAATTGCCCTACAGCTCTGTTTAAATGATCTGTATCACGGTGTGTATGAAGTTTCAATGCCTCCCAATGCAGTTATGTATGTACACTACTTTATTATTCCAGCGAAGTGTGAATTTTTGCTGGTAATTTATGTATTTTAGATACTAGTGTTGTTGGACTTTGAAATATGACATGTCAGCCAGTTTGATTGATAATGGGACTAGCTTGGCAGGGCAGAAACACAGATCCGCATATACTATAACATTAGAATAGTTTGTGTGTCAGTAACAGAAAGGAATAAGTCACTAATAGGCTCATAGCCGCATTAGTAGTAATTGTGTACAAATCACATTAGTCACGATTGTAAACTTGTCAGTTGCTAGAAAGAGACTCGAGAGATATTTGGCAGCAGAGAGGCTAGAAAACCATGGAGGTTCGCCAGTTCATTTAATCTGTAAACACAGAAGTGGCCTCAAGCAGTGTGTTTACGGCATTCACAATTTTCCCCTCCCAGTTGTGACTAAATTTGCACTTTAGGGCATGTTCAGTAATGATTTAATGTTCCGCCTGTCCACCCTTTCGAATGACAGCAATGGTATTGCAAGTTGAATGAGGACGGATTTAAACTTAAGGAAAGACCATTATGTGCGTCTCTTGGCAAAATGTATGGAATATGATAGGCTAGATAAAAGTTTTCAAGTAAAATTTAAAACAAGGTGGAATATTGAAACTCGGTATGATAAATGTTTGTCTACCCATAGGATGGAAATCGTTGTACCCCACTGCAGTTGAAACAACTGATAAATCTTTTATGGACGCTAAGGGTGGTATTCTTAAACATTTTCATTTGCGGCCTGCAAACAACCCACAAAGTCCACTCGCTCAAGTGTTTCTTGAGAGGTGAAAAAGCCAGCAAACAACATTCAAATCATTTTGCAGATTCTTGAACGAAAGCTAGGTTGAGACAGCTCTTCTTCGACCAGAACAAATAAAATGGTGGCCAAGTGTTTCGAATAAGAAACCATAAGTCGTATTAATTTTGAAATATCCTGTAAACGTAATTAACTGCTACGAAGAAAGTTAATAATATAGACTTTACGGAGATAAAATCTTGAAAAACAATTGTGCGTAGCTGAAATATTAAAAGTGCACTGTGTACAAAAGCTACATGACGTCGGGATCACGGGTTGTGGTGGTGACGGTGATTTTAAGGTTGTGAGACTGAAATAAAAGTTTCTGGGCGCCAGCTAACCAGTTCGCTCGGGCAAGCACGAGACTCTTGAAGAGGTGAAACGGGTGTAGGATCGAGGCGAGCCCCGTCCCGTGATGGCTTGTCGTGAATAGGGAGGGTGATTGGAGACAGTGTCGTCCGCGTGATGTGGTAAGTACCCCAAGGTGATTCAAATAACCTGAATTCCATAAAAATCCCATGCGCCTCTCATAGTGCGAGTAAAGGTAAATTGAAATAACTGAATAAATGTTCATAAAAGTACATAAGATGATATGTTGGTGGCGGATTAAGTTCGCGGGCCTTCAGTTCCACCGTGACGCGGGGTACGAGGAAATTACTCTAAAATCATACACACGAGTTCGTGGCTAAAGGATAGCATTTTAATCGCTCAATACTGTGGAGATGAAATGAGCTTTTCCTCAACGAGCGCGGTCGTGGGCTCTATAGCCGCCCGTTAGCTTACACTGTAAAAGGGTGCGTTGAGCACGTGGTGAAAATTAAAGTACGAAAGTTAAGGCGTGGCTGCAAGGTCTTCCATGCGAACGGTGTCCCGGGGGCACGAATTAAGAAAAACTGTTGCAGAAGATTAATTGAAAACACTATTGCACTCTACCTGATTGATTAAGTAAACTGAAGTCCCTCAGGACCACGACATTGGACACACACTCACGACTGCTCTGTAGACCCGCTAGTTGAAGACTGACTTTCTCCTCGTCCTCTGCTCAGCGCGTGGCTGCCCGGAAGTCGGGGAAGGGAAGTTGAAATTCCCTACATGAAGGTGGAATGGTCACATCAGTTTTATGCAATGGTTTTACAATGTGTGGTTATGCATGCAGCATGATTAAAATAATAAGTCCCACTGAAAAAGAACATAAACACTTTCACTTGACAAAGAATACGCTAAACACTGAAATTTAAGTGACGTGGAAAAATTATGCTACACAATCGTGATGGAGTCCTCTGTCCAGATTGCTCCTTAAAATTACTGAGATCAATAAAGTTAATTGCCTGTGTTGTAAATAAAGTCTGCAAGGACAGTTTTAGTTTGGCGCGTAAAAGTCTCGATGGGAAATACGCCGGTTGTCGGGTTGGCCACTCTGACGAGGTCGTGCTCAAAAACGCATAGGAGAGTATATGTAGGGGGTGGTACTTGTTGACTCTCGGGTGGGGGGCTGGTGTGTTACTAAGCAAGGTTCCGCACATACCTGGTGCTGCTGTGATGTGCGGCACGAAAATGGCTGACCTGGCTCACGTCATACTATTTATTTTAAAAAGAATGTTTAACATTAATAATAACACTTTTGTGCATTCAGTGAAATAACATATACCATTTTAAGATTAACGGACAGTGTTTGCTTTAAACTAAAAACGATAACACATTCTATATGTTAGTCACTGCACTAACCCAAATGTACTTTTCTATTTTCTAATAACATACTGCCATTTTTGTTCCAAAGTATTTTACATTTTACACTTTATCTTATTTGCGCCACTGAAGAACTATGCTCGTTGAATCGTTCGCCGAATACATCAATCCCGCCTCAAAATGCCGCTCGTTCACTATCATCGAAATTGCTAAAGAAAATGATACGCCATTTTGCCAAGTTACGAACAGGTTGAGAATAGGTCATGTTTGCGAAGAGGATGGGATAGGTCCATGCCTCTTCGCGAGTCCGTGCAACCGTATTCAAGACGCAAACGACTCTCTAAGGCCCGGTTCACACGAGCGGAATACCTGCGGAACGGCAGCAGCATGGCAGGAGTGCGGCGCCAGCATGAAGTGCTATGGCTACTGCTTGCTATGTGATCGTTCACACAGCACGGCAAGAGCGCGGCCACGGAACGTCGCCGCCTGCCAGCCGCAAGCCCCATAACGGTATGGAAGATGCGCGGCGAGTCCGCACCTGCTATTTACTAGGGAACGTATTGCAACAACCACATGAGCGGACACCTTTGAATATATATACTGGGTAAAAGTCGCGAGCCTAGGTTAAATTTTCTAATACGGTGTTGGTGAACTTGGATAATCCACCACCGCAATCGCCACCGTCGCTAGGGCATCACCTTGTGCTGGCTCCTAGCGGACAATGGTCGAACTCTTCAAACCCCCATCCCCTTCCACATCCGTCCTCCAACATGCATTGTCCTTCACCCCCGCCTGCTACACCACCAA
>PNEQ01092690.1:0-11971 GCA_003012365.1 Medauroidea extradentata
ATATATATATATATATATATATATATATATATATATATATATATATATATATATATATATATATATATATAACTTTTGTTATTCAGTGATTTTCAGAAACATTTTTGCACTACGTGGAAAATATTGGCAAAAAATAATAAATTCCAGGCCGGTTTTAACCAGGAATTTACCAGTATTTTCCGTCCAGTGGCAAAAACTGTGCCAACCCTGTTTTGCGGACATCAACCCTCTGTGACGGACTGTTTTGTGTGGGACTGGGGCACCTTGCGGACATCAACCCTGTGTGATGGACTGTTTTGTGTGAGACTGGGGCACCTTGCGAACATCAACCCTTTGTGACGGACTGTTTTTTGTGGGACTGGGGAACCTTGCGGACATCAACCCTTTGTGACGGACTGTTTTGTGTGGGACTGGGGCACCTTGCGGACATCAACCCTGTGTGACGGACTGTTTTGTGTTGTACTGGGGCACCTTGCGGACATCAACCTTCTGTGACTGACTGTTTTGTGTGGGACTGGGGCACCTTGCGAACATCAGCCCTTTGTGACTGACTGTTTTGTGTGGGACTGGGGCACCTTGCGGACATCAACCCTGTGTGATGGACTGTTTTGTGTGCAACTGGGGCACCTTGCGGACATCAACCCTTTGTGACGGACTGTTTCATGTGGGGCTGGGGCATCTTGCGGACATCAACCCTGTGTGTTGGACTGTTTTGTGTGGGACTGGGGCCCCTCGCTGACTCAACCATTCAGGAGGGCAAGTGCTTAGGAGACTGGGAGGCTAGACAGATCCCCTGACGACTTACTAGACCGGGCTGCTGAGCAGGAAGGTCAACAACACTTCCTGGAATTTCGTTGCGTGAGAATGTGAGGTATTGCAAAACTTCCCCAGATACTCCACTTGATGTTGGAAAAGGTTAAGAAACTAAATAATTTACGTTAAATAAATTAATTATAAAAGATAATAATACTAGTTTAATATAAATACATTATTAACACAAGTACAAACCTTAACAAGTGCAAGGCAACTAGTATTAGCGGTGCATGGCAGTTGTTTGCTTGCAAAATATGTGCGTAAAATATAAACACATGGTAAATCACAATAAAATAATACAAATGTTAGATTAGGAATGGCATCAAACGGTTTTAAGAGTAGAAAATGTCCTGATCCTTCTTTAATAAAAAGGAAAAACTAATCTGTGGCCGAACGTAATAGTTAATAGTTAATTAAGAAAATATAAATTAGTTTTTAATTGCAGATGCTTTTAGAACTAAATAGTACCTGAGACGTATAGACACAACCTTTCATTTTCACCAAAAATGAATTTACAGACTTTTAGGACAAAAAAAAAACACTCCAGACACATTAACACAACCTTTTGTTTTTGTAGAAAAAACTTTTGATGTTTTTGTGGTGTAGTTTGAGAAGTGAATTCATTCCAGTCTGCTATCTTCTTCTTCTTCCTCAAGAAAACTAGAGATGACCATCAGAAAATTGTACTGTAAATAATGTTTGATTATTAAAATTTTTAAGGACGAAGTGTAACAGAAGTACAATTAATGGTGGTAGATTTTGAATCTATTATTGCTTCTGTACTGTTCTACGTACTAATGTCCATTTAAACAGTAGTTTGTGCAGATAGTGTTTGTGTGTATGTGTGTGTAGTCCAACATTTCTTAAAACAGATCAGTTCCTTAAGACAGCGTGGTACATAATTCAACGCTTAAAGCATTAATCTATAACTGTAGGTTTCTTGAAACCAATTTGCAAAAATTAAACAATAGCAATCCTAGAAAATAGTTTTAGCCGACTTTTTAAACAAAATATTCTCCAGTGTTACGAACTTCTGAGTCACAATCTATGATGCCGGAACTTCATGCATTTAACTGCGGCGCAAGAGATCACGCGTAACGACTTAGTAATTATGGATAAATTTTTACTCATAAAGTTGGCAAATACCTACCATTATCTGGGATTATTATTGGGTATTTTATCCATATTGGCTTGGAAAAAGCGTAGGAATCAATTGATGTTTTCAGTGTTTATTTATCTGCCACGCACTCTTGAGGTTCTCCTGAACTACATGGTCAAAACTCCATTTCTTGTGCTACTTTTAACTGTAACCCAGTCTCTGTTGTTAACTTCACGTAGCTTGCTCATCTAATGGGGAGTGCTGATATTGTGCCACTTTTTCAATGTTTGATAAAGACAGAAGCAGCTAGGCAACTAATAACATATTAAAATCCATAATACGCAAACACTGACGGGGTACAGTGGAGCTTGATAGTTACACAAATATCAACAATATGACTCATGTTGCATAGAATGCGTGTTTCGCGGCGTAACGCTAAACATGTCACCTTCCTTTTGTGACTCACCTACTTTTAGCCCAAGAATGCCTACTTGTTCGGCGAAACGTTGCAAAATGTGCTCCCGCGCATCGTGTGCCGTTTTGTTGACATGTGTAACTATCAAGTTCCGTGGTATCACATGCATACTGTGTATGTTTAAATTTTATATGTACTTTTTCAATACTGTATTTGTTTTTGTCATGCCCTTCACTCTGCTAGTTAGGCTGTGTGAAAAAATTCAGCTTTTTAAAATGTGCTAACAATAATTTTGTATACAAAAAAAGATGATGTACTGTATTTTTATTTGCCAGTTCCAAAGCTTACAAATTAGCAAATAATATCATGAACGAGCACACAAGCCACTTTTTGTGTGCACGAAAAGTAGACTAAAAGAATAGCTGCAGTGCAATAAATTTATGATCAAGATAGTAGACATGGTATGAACTCACCAAATCTTTTAAAAGAATGTAAATTTTATTGATTCTGTGCATCAAGTCCTTGGACACAGAAAATGTTTCTGACAGATGCCACCCTAGAGGCCATATTGGGTAGTTCTATTCATATTGGTGCAAAACCCTCCAAACCTTTTTAAGGGAATGATTTGAAAAATTCAAGGCTATGTAGGTGATTTGTTTGCAGAAGATTATTTGCCTTGATTTTGATTTTTTTTTTTTTCATAACAAAATTGGTGATACTGTTTTGTCCAAAATTCTAAAAAGTAAAAAGGTTTTTGCTACAAAAAAATTGAGGTACAATTGTGATATGTTTGTGACAAGACAAAAAAATGTTAACTTTATCGTGAATTGCCTATAATAGTTTGTAATTACTGCAGGTGTATTTGTGATGAAGGTAAGAAGAAGCCAGGGAGCCATTTAAGAAGTGGGAGTCGCTCCTCCGTGAAGTCTTCAGAATTATGGCGGCCAGCCGAGGGGCAAGGAGACGGGCCAGGCAAGGCAGATGAGGGAAAGTGTGTTGACCAGCGGGTGGAGTCTCTCACACAACTGCTGGGTGATGTGAAGGACGAGTGCCAGCAGTACATGGACCTCAACAACACACTGAAACTGCAGGTCTGTCCCTGTTCTTGTTTCAACTACTTCTCTGTTCTGGTTACCATGTCTCTGAATTTCAGATCGGTGAGGATAATTTTCCTGCTTGCTTGGTTACCAGGAGATCAAGTACCTAAGTTTCGGTAGCATTTTATGGCTGCTATCTCAGTTTGGGCATGGTATAGTACAGTGGAACCTCTTTGTACTGAACCCAAATGTATTGAATGTCCACATCTATAGAACACAATCTGTATTCCCATTTCTTATCTATCTGCATTTCAAGACCATGTCCACTGAATTTCTGCATGTATTGAAATTTTTTGGCAGTCCCCTGAGAAACAATGATTAGAGGTTCCACTTTTGAATTATGCAACTCCCCATCCTTTACTCAACTCTACAAAGAACAAAGTTGAAGTGCAGGACGACTGAATGGTATTTATGAGTTAGTCAAAGTATATTCGGCAGCACTTGCTTCTGACGTAAATAATTTCAACAAACACACAAAAGACTTGGGCTGCTTTTGATACAGTGAATGTCCTTTCTTTATTTCACTAATACTTTTCCAACATTAAAGCTTATGCAAGATCCCGCTGAGTACATATAAAAGTTGTGTGAGTTGTAGCAGAATCAACCGATAGGTTGTGTGAGCTATAGAAGAATCAACCGTATTAGAAATGTGGTACAGAGATGCTGGACATCATAAGACACAATGTAAACTATGTTTGTTAAACAAACAAAAATACACATTTCTGAACTTTCGATTGTTTTAAAATGTTTGTTACATTAACATATATTTCAACTTAATGGCCATGGAGGTTAACACATTCACATCTGTCACCAGGTCGTTCTCAAATACAAGGAGACAAATGTTGCCAACGATTTTGATGTAAAGTTGCTATGACTCATCCAAAGTAATGAAGTTGGCAAAAATTTTCATTGCATCTAGAAATAGCAATAATTTTCAGTACAGATCCCTGTGGCAAAAAACTCTGTTTCCCATAACGCGCTGTGGCGTCAAGGGGGCGTGTACACCTAATCGCCCTTTTGGCTAAAATAAGTTGGATCATGAATTTACTGTTCTTGAACTTGTCAGGTACAGCAGGCAGATTTCTTTTTCTTTAGACCTTTATAAAGTTTACCAAACTTCTTACAAGCAGTAAAAATGTGTAATTGTGGTTTTTAAGGCTTGCTTTTTCAGCATATTGAATAATTTAATTTTTCACTTTTGTAAAATTGTCACGGGTAAATGTTAAACCTGCGACGTTACAGCCAATTATATTTACATGCCTTGTGTTACAGTACAGGCATTATGCTTTAGCTGTTAACATATAATTATTCTGCAATCAATGAGACAATTTTTTATATCCATAATATACCTTACTCATTACAGCCTAAATATACGTTAACAGCTCAATGACCATGTGCGTACTGCATTGCAAAGAATATAGAACTTGGGTGTAGTCGCTGGTCTAAAATATCTCTTGTGAAGATTTAAAAAAATTAAAAAATAATAAAATTCAATATTGGGGACTGAAAGGGAGCGTTAGGGCTGTTAGCCATATTTCTTTACAAGTTTTGAGGATATTACAGAAACAATGGGATGTAGCAATGATGATCTCTAGTTCCATAGAATGTATTTGCCTCTTCAAAGCGGTGTTTCAGAGTTTCATGCTCTTTTTGTACATCTTCTGCGGTAACCAGTACAAAGTCTATGCCTTTAATATTCTGAACACAAAAATCAAACATTGCTTTGTGTGTGTTTATGTGGCCCTCACTTGGCCGTTGTAGACTCGCCTTTGTTACCAGCCTCTTTACTGTCCCGCCTATCCCATCATTTGGGCCTTTTCCATGGCTGGTGGCAAAAAAATGCCATTCTGCATGCACACCAAAATCGTCGTAATGTTTGCAGAGGTTAGAAAAGTTTTTTCTATTTTTATAATGACCTGCACATCCATCAGAAAAATACAAGTTCTTCTTCAGATTAGGAATAAATGATTTTATGAAGAGTACCAGTTGCTTTTGAAATTCATAGACAGCAGTGGTTGTGTGCTCCATGCAATCACTGATTACACATAGGCTCCTGTGGCATGTGTCTTCTCCAGATTCCTTCTTGAAATAAACACAAAATGGGTGAACAGTAGCTTGGACATTGGCCCAGTGGTAACTTTGAATTTCATCCTGCAAGACGAATGTGTAATTTTCAGAGAAATCTGCAATGACAACACATTCATTTTCTGGCAAATTCAGTTTAGTGTCCTTAAGAAACTGTGACTGACTCTTGGCAATAAAATGATGACTCTTTAAATCTGTTAACTTCATAGCAAAATGTTCTTTGAATTCTGAAAATGGTTCCAAAATGGTGACTAACTTGCATCTATCAGTAGAAACCCACTGTCGATAAGCAGTGGTATTTTCATCATCATCGTCATCTCTTATTTCATGGCACAGTTCATTGAAGTCCAATGCATCAACACCAGGACATTGTGAGCACTGACCGATCCTACAATTTTCATTATTGATGTTGCACACTATTGTAGAAAGTAGAGATTTACAATCGGAAAGGCCTACAGCTGCAGCCATCAATTTCACATGCTGATGTATACAGCAAACACATACTGTGTGTTCCACTAGCGCCAGCTAGAATACACCACTGAGGCCTAAGGGCACAGAAGCTAGAAAAACCTACGTTTGCCAATGGGTGCTCCTGTTTGAATTGTTGGTGCAACTCTTTTAAATTACAAAGTATCAGTCTTTTCTGCTTTAACTCTTTCACTCCATTGTCAAGACGTACTGATTTGGTTTCTTTCATGCCAGGACACATCCTGCTTACATATTCACCTTCATAGAACTTCATAACTAGGTTTTTAATTTCTTGACTAGTTTTTCTCCCTAATTTTTGCAAATTTACTTCAGGTATGATGCCATGTTTCTCAAAAAAATTTTATGTTTTTTTTTTTACTAGGTATTCACTTACACCCAATTTTTCTATTGTTTTTCTAATTGTCCAACTATGTGGGACTACACTTATCACTTTAATTTTTTCTGCATTCGAAGTACAATATTTCATTCTTATTTCACACACTGACTAAGATATTCTATGTCTTTTACAGCAATGTCGGTTGTCTTCCTGCTTCCATTCTCCTCTTCCTGTGCATCTAAGTCAAGATTAAATGAGTTACTAAGTATCTCCGTAACAACACCAGAAAACTTCTTTACTGTGCACTTCTAAATGTTAATGGGAGAAACACCTAAAGTTTCGCCCACCTGATTCAGCATCTCTATAACTAAGTCGGGGTCTGTAAAAGGCTGGTCAAAGTCATCTTCAATATTATCTTCAGTGTCATGAACAGCAAGTATTTTGTGGCATGAAGAACAAACTGATTTCCCTGGCACAAGTGACAAGGAGGGCCATTTCTCAGACATGCGCAAAGTAATTACCCTTAAGTTTTTTGTAATAACTTTTTTGTGAAAGCTGAAAGGATCACTGCAGGACTTCCCAAATAAGTGGCTGAATTTATGTACATACATTTTGTAATGATAAGTGCATACACTGTTTATTTCATCTAGTCAGACTCTTTTCTGCAATAGAACTCTATCAGCTTCGCTGAACTCAGATGCTAGACTTTATCACTGATACATCATATGAATTATTTTCACAAGATTCATTTAGATAAGAGCCAACAGAACAAGCCATAGTTAACCAAATAACTGTGTTGTACATATACCTCACAGATGTGTTAGGTACACCAAAACTCTAGTATAGGCCGTTCGGAATAAAGTGAACACTAAAAATGTGACCTTTGAAAAATATCACTAGCCGTTACTGCATATAATTCAACATTAATTATAGTTGCCTTGCTGCTTGTATGGTTGGCAACGAAATAACACAATATAGTTCCGTGTTTATTCATATTTAAATACAACAATACTGAAACAAATTCAACCGACAGCGATATAATTGTATTTTGTACAATTAATAAACTTCTTTTTTACTAAACTATATAGGTACATATCGACTGAACAATTTACTTTAGACGCGCAAACAAAAAGTGACGTGTCCCAGGAGGTTAGACTTTACCCGTCGTTAGCCGTTACGCGCGGAAAGATACGAATTGGCTGGAAATAGATCTTTAGCAGGGCTTTTTCGAGTGCTCACTTTATTCTGAACCGCCTATAAGAATGTTTATCATAAACTATGCACTTGTTGACTCTATTAAACTTAACTTCACACTGACTTGCTGCCTCTGGTAACACTGGAGTTCGCAGGTCTTAGCCTACAAGAGCCAGTTTGAACCAGATCATACAGGATAACAGGTACAGACTAGTTCTATGTGGTGTTTTCTATAAGTCAAGCAGTACACATTACATCTCTATTACACTTCTAAGCTTTCACAAACTAATATTAGTTATTTGTATCATACATATACTGTATATAGCGAACAAGTTGCATTTGTACATATTTAATGGGAAAGAATGCATGTATTTCTGTACACCTTTGAGAGCCTGTAGCTAAGGAACCACAGTGAACCACAAAATGAAACTTGTAGGTTGTGTTGACTACTAGTAGGGGTATGCCTGCCCAAAGTTTGTAATTTTTGGCAGGTCCTCAACAGTTATTTTATTTATTTTTATTTTTTTTTTATTTATTTAAGTATTTTTGAGGTCCCAGTGAGTCAGAGTTGACTCATTAGTAGGGACAGTACATACATACATTACAGTGATGGCAGTTCTTACATTCACTCTTACAACGGTGCTTGTCATTTACATACTTATTTCTAAACAAGATAAAACTAAATGCTACAATTTTACACTAAAGTTTACATCAATTCATCAACCTAGATTAAGCAAGACTCATTATCTTTGTGTAGGCTTTTTTATGATACTGAATTGTTCCCATATATACTTCCTCAGCCGATTTTTTAAGATTTTAATATTAGTTATGCTTTTTAATTCTGGTCGTATTTTATTATATGATTTTGTCAGTTTATACTTTAGGCTTTTACTACCAAATTTTGTTGTTTTCATTGACCTTGAAATCTTGATTTTTTTTAAAATGTTACAACTTAAAAAAAAAAGCAAGAAGGACTTACAATCCTGTCTTTGTTTCTCCATAGATGTGACCCCTACTAGTCATAGTTTTTAGAGAAAAATTACCAGTCTGTGTTTTATAGCCTTTCGCCATCAGTATGACCTTGAAGTTGGTAATTTTGCTCATTTTTTGGCACACTTTTAAGTCCAATTTTCCCCTAATACCTGGAATGCTTGTTAGGATTTTTACACCTTAAATAATACCTTAGAATTTATTCTTTCAAACAGTCAAAATTAGAACGGTCTAAATCTAATAGACAAAGTACAGCATTAATTTTTGGAAACCCTAACATTCACACATTTTCATACACCTGTGTACAAAAATTAGCCTAATTTCTATATGGCTGCCAATAAATTTTTTAAAAAATAGGTTTTTACTGTTTAATAGTTGCTACATCAATGGTAAAAATATAAAAATTGTACAAAATAGTCATGCAACCACACTTAGGTGATTTCACATGGAATGACCCAATAACTAGTTTCAAACAGGTATGTTTTTGTGTCTTTGAGATATAGTATTAATATATTTTGAGTAGTAACCTAGCACTAGCATGTTAATTTTATTCAATGTTGAATTAATTCGGATTTAAATAAATATTTGAAATTTAAGTTGTTCCTTTTATATGTTGGTTTAAAGGAAATTTTCACCAAGGTCAGACTTACGGTATTTCTGTTATTTTATTACCTATTAATCCATATCTCTATAAATATATATGTTACATGCTAAATCTTTGGCTAGTAATTTTTCCATCGAACAACCTAAGGCACTAGCACCACAAAATACAGCTTCTCTGAGGTAATATGGCAATATATGTGAACTTTGTTTGTAGATTTTGATGATAATTTGTTGGAGAAGGAAGTACCTAGTGTTTTTTTAGGTAAGGTGTTATTTATGAGAGGAATCTTGAAACAGAGTTTTACAGTAATTTTAATACTCCACGTTGAGTGTGTCAGCTTGATTGTGTTATGCAAATACAGTATGACATTTAGTGACAAAATGACAATAAAAAAAGGAAGAAGAAATGTCATGTACCAGAAATGACAATGAATAATAACGTAGTGCCTTTTTCTCTTTAACAAATGTTACATTTAACTGAATTATGAAATTATTTGTGATGTCAAACAGCAACAGTGTAGACCTACAGTTTGTTTTAAAGTACATATGGGTAAATTTCAAAATACTGAAAAAACTTACATATTGCATTATCTGTCTGTAAGTAATGTACATTAATTATTATTTTAAAGTCATGCTATAGTTATTAGACTAGTTGAAAAGCAAATAAACACTTTTCATTCGGACACCTAAATGAACATGTGATTAAGCATTTAAGATGTTTTTTTAAACACCAAATTTTGTTTCTGTTGACTTTTACCAAACATTTTTCTTACTGAATTCCATGTGAAAGTACAGTTTATACAGAATTTTTGCTATAGTATTTTTCAAGTAACTAATATTAGTTTAACCCTACTCTTGCCATTGTATTTGTATTCTTTTGACTGTGCTAGGCCGTGGTAAATTTATGTTGCAGTCCTGATGCTATTTCTGATACTGCTCTGGTTTGATGTAATTCATATTGAATGCTTTCTCGTGCAGATTGATGCGAGAGACATGGAAATAGAACGACTTCTGGGCTTGTTGGAGGGTGGACGGCCATTGAAGGCTGTTTGTAAGGATTATCGTCGCTGTGAGCAGGAAAATAAGGTTCACCACTTAGAGGAAGAACTGAGAGCTGCTGAAGAAAAGAACAGGAGTTTGGAGGATGAATTGAAAGGTTAGAACATCACTTGCTTTATTATTAGTAAGATTCACAGATTCACCAGCCAGGTAATGATGTGCATTAACTGTGTTATGTGTACGGTTTACTAAGATTATCAAAACAAAAGTTAATATTTTAGCCATTGAATTTTGATAAATGTAGAAATCAGCAGATGTGTAATGTTTGACATAAATTTCATGTAAGACCTATGCACTAAGGGTGCACGAGTACTTGAAAACTTAAGTTGAGTTTTTATTACTCGATTCATGTCAAATTTTGAAGCTCGAAAAATCTGAGTTCTTAATTGTCTTTTTTTAAGGGGCGGGGGGACCTCTCATTAGTTTACTGCTTAATAAAAAGAGGAAAAAATTCTTGTTCCATAAAATAAATTACTCCGGTAACAGTGGTAGATTTTTCTCTTGTCTCTACTGTGTGTTACTCATGCCCTTTTTTATTATTTTATACGCTCGTAAGAAGAAAAAGCAGGGATTGCACGACTGACTGATAGCATTCACTGTGCTCTGTGGGTGGCTGCGTTGTTTGGCCTTGTCCCAAATGGAAGGTTTTATAATCTAAACATTACGCATCTTATACATAAGGGTGTGTACAGGTTTGGAAAAGCCCAAAGTACCATATTTTAAAGCGAAGTCACACGTCTCTAAAAATTAACTAAATTAGGACGGTCACGGAAAAAACAGCAAAAGTTTTAATTTTTTTAAAATTAAAGATGCAGGTTTGACGTATTACCACTGCGTCATCTTAAAATATACATGCTAAAGCTCACCTCCCTTTAGGTTACCTTGTTGTGTACAGGAAAGGCCTAAGTTGTAATGTAAATGTAAGGAAGAGGCCGCTAGGCTATCAGTACGTACAAAAAAAAGAAGCACAAGTATGGTACTTATGTATTAAAGTACTTCACTTGATGTTTCACGTAATATCATGATGTGTGTACATATTTTGTGATCTTTGAAAGAACTGTGCAATGGGAGTTCATGACTGGATTTGTTTGTATGGACATACTCCATTGCAAAATAAATGACTGTCACAAGAAAACCAAAAGTAAAAATAAGACTAGAAAACATAAAAAGCAGAGTATGCTTTAGTCATCAGGATGCATACACAACATGAAATTCCAAAACTGGAATATGGTCAGATAAAACAAGCAACAAACAGAAAATAAAAGAAATAACAAAAATATAAAAAACCTAAGTTGACAAGCGACACAACGATGAGACGAAAAAATAACACAAACAAAATTACAGCAAACGACACAACGATCAGACTAAACAAAACACAAAGGTGTCGGACACAAACAGAAAAAACAACAAACAACACAAACGATGAGACGAAATAAAACACAGTAGTTTTCCTAAACAGTCAGTATGAACAACGTTTCGGGAACTGGAATCTGTTCCCGTCATCAAGTAGACACACAGGGTTCAAGAACACGAGTGCGACTGATGAGGATACTGGAAAAACCATGGGTTTATATAGGGTAAAGCCCCTTATCGTGCTCAGCCAATGGGAGAGGAGCTGTCTCCTGATTGGTCGCGCAGCATGTATTGACTCTGATTGGTTGTGGTGGGTTGGGTGTTTGTTTTTATTTTGTGCTGTAAATTTGTTTCTCTTTTAATCAATGGGATCCACATATTTTTTAATTCAATGCTCTGTTGACTGAAAATATTACTATTGCTAATAATAAAGGCTGATTCTTTTATTTTTCTTTTAA
>PNEQ01092691.1:0-11971 GCA_003012365.1 Medauroidea extradentata
AAAGATGGTAAAAGTGAGAATTTATATTGTACAGAAACTGATGTCAGCGAACGAACATTTTAATAGAGTACAACGAGAGATTGCTGACATATTTAATATTGTGGTAATGCAGACTAGTGTAATGGTAAAATTACAGATATTTGAATATTTATTTTTATGTTTAATATTTTCATTTCACATGTCAAGGACTAATATTTTAATATCTTAATTTGTAATATTCTGATAATTTCATTAATTAACGCCCCAGGTTTTCCTATTACTAAATTTATTTGTTCTTAAATTTAATTTATTTCGTTATTTTATTATAATTTTTGGTGATTGTGGTCAGGAAAACTCTCTCCAAATTTTTATTGTATTTAATGTAATCGATTTTATAATTTAGTATGTATAAAGACTTGCTCTTTGTGTTCTGGAGAGGTGTGAAACATTTTGGTTTTAGCAATGCCTTGGAAGCTTCACTTCCGAGTTTCATTTTTGTTTCTTCTTCTCTGCGACTTCAAAGAAACGTGACGTCTTTCGGCAGAACTCAGCCCGGACGGGGAGTTCTTCTGCCAACATCGTAATTATAGAAATGCTTCAGGGAGCATTTAGATAGGCAGGCAAAGTTTGACAAGTTTGAAAAAGTCGATTTTAGAAGTGGCCGTGAAAAACATAACTTCTAGTTAAATAATTTTTTGGGGGGGCATCAAGCCATCTTCAGCGTGGGACGGCACCATTTAAGTGAGGATAGCCACTGCAGCGCCCTATACCCAATTTTCCATTTACAAATGTTGTACCGTCAAGAACTTATAAATGTCCTCATTTAATTGGTTTTTGTGCCTAAAAGTGAATGAACTTCTGACAACTCTACAACGAAACATGCAATTTTAAGTGTGATTTGAAATTATTTTATAGTTCAGATAAAAACTCCAATTTGAAGTAGAAATTAACATACCCAGAGGTCCTGTTTGTGAACTCTTGGAAAACCCTGAGATTTTCAATAAAATTTGTTTTATTATTTCTAGCCGAGAGCAAAATCAAATCCTGAACATTATTTTTAATTTAATTTTTTTCATCTAATTACCACGTTTTGTCTTATTGTTAATATAATGACCGGTTCTAGAGAGAGAGAGAGAGAGAGAGAGTTTTTTTGTATTTCGTAATTTTATTTTCACATCACCTGCTTCGTATTATTATTATTATTTCAATAAATATTAATTCTTCCGTTTCATCAATATATATATACATATATATATATTAGAGAGTTTGCTTCTGTTTTGCCCAATCAATTTTATATTTCAGCGGCTGCAATCATCTTAATTTTTGGTAAGTGTTCTGTAAATTGCAGAATGGTAAAACAGTCCACATGCACTTATAATTGTCTAATTTTCCATCATTTCTTTCTCTCTACGTCACGAGGTTTTTTATTTCTGTATAGATTTAATAGCCTACCTATATTTCTATACATCATTATCACCAATGATCATTAGACTAGAGAAAGTTCAAAAGAACAAGAGAGTACAATCATACATAGTCATCAATTCCATGCCTCGAATAGCTACCAAGACTGACATAGAAAAACTTAGAGACCAATAAAATCAAAAAATTAAACATGTCTAACTATCGAATGGAGTATTTCAGGACCTCACACATAAAAGTCTTAATAGCCTCGCATCGCCTGCAATCAGCATCCACCACAGTTATACACGACTATGAGGGACGCCGTTACTAGGTGAGGGCCCTCCAAACACCAATCGTTCGCCAGCGCCGAGCTCCTCACGTCGCGCACTTCCCTTCACACTCACTTAAGAGCCGGGTGCCAAACCCCTCGGCCCCACCACCTTAACACCCATCAGGGCCTAACAAACAGAAAGCAGGAACAACTGTGACAATTGTTACGAACATGTGGAGCGATATATTCGGCACTCATGTGTTTATAGAAAATGTTGAAAATGCCCTCCATCAGCACGAACATCATGAATCGACCCGCCGCCACAGCGGGACGGATTGAATAATTACGGGGAAAAATTCATTTTCCTTCGATACAATGTCAAATAAGAATTTTATTTTAACGTTTGTCGTCCCTGAGTGTTAAATGTTATGGCGTCATTTCACACTGAAGTAGACATTTTTCCTTTGTGCGAAGGGAGGGGGGAGAGTGAGATGGAAGTCGTAAATTACGTTTACTTGCATACTATATATATATATATATATATATATATTTATTTATTTATTAATTATTCGTTGAGTAGTAACTTAAAAATTACCAATTGCAGACGGTAGTGTGCAGAAAGAATTAAACGTCTTCACTTTATTTGCGGCGGAAATTAATGGAATAGAAACCTCCAAATCCTTCACGTTACCGTATCACAAGCTACTAGATTAATTTATAAATTACGGCGAATATGATTTTCAAACAGAGCCTATGAAAAAGTAACAAAAATGGTTAATAAATAGAGAGTAAATTTTTTTTTTTAGTATATAAGAAATAATATGTGCCCACACAAGTATTTCAATAGCCAAATTTAAAGAAAATAAAGACAGAAACTTAAAAACCTTTAGAGATGCGATTCTACTTGTCATAAGTTTAAAAACTTTATAGCATCGGCAGATCTTCATTAGGGTCACTTAATAATGTATGTTATTATTTAACAGTTTATTGTTTTTTTAACTTTATCTATTTAGAGCAATGTTAATTTAATGTATACAAGCTTTCAGAAAACCTTCGATATTTTTTTAAATATTTCATAAAACGTACGTATAAATAATAAAATACAATAATGATATAATTATTTAACAGTTCACCTCTTCTCTATCATCTTCTACTTCAACACAATTAAAGTGTTCTATTAACATTTATATGTCATCATTTACTTCACTGGAACATATTCTGATATTTTTGTAGACTATTAACTGACTATATAAGAGGGTCGGATGACAACAGAAGGCGGCACAACAAATCTTGTACATTTTCCAAACTCCCGGATTTTCTGCTGGAAAACTGGCGATAGTTGCGGACATCTTTATTACTGGCCTCCTGCCCAATGAGTAACATAGCATTTGTGGTAATCAATCCACTTAGCTGCAACATTTTGTGGTCAGTGAGAGCAAGCTCATACTTTCCATAGTCTCTTATAATACTCAAAAGTATTTTTGCAGTATGAAATAAATTCATCCATATTTACTGTTTGCCCGCTGGAAATTACAAACAATTATACGGATAACTTTTGTAACAACAATTTATCTAGTCCAGTTGCTTTCGCTGCCGTTTACGGGTTAAGGAAATAATCTCCTGGCTGTGTTTCCAACTGTACTTGAGCCAAAGCCTATTGGTAGACGATCAGGGGTAAGTTCATTAATGTTTTTATCATCATCAAAATGATTTATTTTTGCTCTACCACAGTTTGATCGTTGTAGTCTCCTCGTGATTTTGTTTGTTAAGTACGATACCCATCTAATGTGAAGGAAATAGCCAGAACAAATTCCAAGAACCGTATGTATGCATGTAGGACAGAAAGGCCAAAGTTCAAAGAAGAATAAACTGGATTTTGAGTTGACAAGGATGCAGAACTTCTAGCTGCCATCTTGCAGATGTGGCACTGAAGAGTACTGGTGTCAATCAGTGCATTCAGAACTTTCCCATCTATCATTGTTAAGTGTAGAGAATAATTGACTTCCGTTGTCTCTGTCTTCAAGGAACGAATGTTGACAATTTGGTTTTGGATGTATTTTTCCTAATTTTTGATAACTTTCTATGGTTTATTTCAAAAACTGCAACCGTATAGGTCCTAAGACGTGGGTAACTTCATACCACTTCTTCATTTTCTCTTTTCAGAGTCAAGGGTACAAGATATTTACGAACACACTTCCGTCACTAGCTGCATCGATTTCTTCCCATTTTTGTTTATGTTGGGTATGGCCAGATAACCCATCGAATCCCCACTTGCAAATCAGATTGAGCCTGCCTTCACTATATGCTTCCACTGTTTCCAGTATTCCCTTGATAGTATTATCCAACACAAACACACATATTGACTGAATCAATAAATTGGTAGAAAAGATTACTACTTAACATTCTGAATTTTGTTTTTACAAAAAATAATCCAATAAAACTTTTAAGTTTTACAACTTGCATTATGATTATATATACTTAAAATTACACAAATTTTAATTTATTGTGAAAATGTGATGTCCAAAAATGTTTTTTACCAGGCGTCAATTGCTTAACATTGGGCAGGAGTCTGTACAGCAAAACATCAGGAAAAGCTTCATACGTAAAGTGTATATTTCATGCGTCCAGAAATAGATCAGCAGTGTAATAGTTCCAAGATTTCTGAGTATCTATAAATAAAACATGCTGAAATCCTTTAATATATCTATAATATAAAATGAATCGCAAAATGTGTTGGTAAGCGCATAACTCAACAACGCCTGGACCAATTTGGCCAATTCTGTTTTTTAAATGTTCGTTGAAGTTAAAATATGGTTTTTACGGCGAGAAAATTTCGAATAATTGCCGGAAAAAAAACCCTAAAAACAGTAGAGTCAATTTAAGTTTTATTGCTATTATTGTTTAAACAATGTAGGTATGTTCCTGTGATCGAGGCCTTAAGCATTCACTCAGGTATTGTATAAAGTTTGGGGTGTGGGGTTACGCATTCGTATCCCGTGCAAGACTATGCGATGGGAATTACACGACATCATACAAGCGTATTGCGCATACTCTTTACACTGTTATTGAGTACGCTTGCTGTTAAATGCCGGGCAGCTGTTTTGCGGTGGAAGCCGCAGCCGGGCAGCTGTTTTATAGAGAAATAAAGATGAATTTTAAAAGTAACTTAGCGCAGTGGACTGGACAATTTTGTTTGTATTTGATGTTTTAAAGATTAACAGTGAATATAGTATAATATAGAATATAGTATCACCATCAATTAACACGAAACTAAATGTTAGTTACTCTTTTCTATAGTACATGCGGGCGAAGCCGGAAAGGGACAGTTAGTTTTTCATAAATATATTATATTTTACAGCTTTTATTTCCAGCACAATAAATATTGACTCGATTTTCGATAAAACAATACTGTTGCATGCCATGTACCTGGAGGCCGGTGGTCGGCAGCTGTTTCGTAACACTTTGTGGACTGGCCCCTGACTCATAGACTGGGTGGATACGTGATGGAAGACACGCCGAAGCTACGTCATAGATACCTGTCTTAACTGCGTCTTAACCCTACGAGAGTGGCCTAAGTGACTCAAATAATGTCCAAAACATGTGGTAATGTCTATCTTTAGACCCATGTAATGCGGTTATTCCCCGACTGTTTCAAGGAGTATAAAAGCACAGAATCGGCACATTTGGGGAGAGTTCGCTATTGGTCGTGCTAGAGGAAGGTGCTATGGTTGTGGAGATAGACTGGTGAAGACATCTTGGTGACGTCAGAGTCTACTGTGAGGCGGCAGGCGGCTACCTTCGGAGCAGTGTTGGACGAACCAAGAGGACTGCTGCGGCGGGCTAACGGGCGAAGAAGGAGGTACGCGACGGGGGTTGAGCCGAAGACCTCAAGAGTGAAGACAGCGGTGCACTCGGGGTGCTGCGCAGCACACGACGTTTCATCACCACGGCGGACTATTAAGGTTGTACACTGTCATTACTTGAAGGACTGTTTATTGTAAGTATTACTAAATTTTATTGTGATTTGTACTGTTTAATTAGCTGATGGTAGACATTTTTTGTGCTTTAATTGTGAAAGTTAATTAACGTGTCTGTGACACAGTGGTAATTGTGTGCATAACTAATTGTGTTGTGAGAGTTATTGTTGATTACTGTTTTGTGTATTTCGTAGCTTTGTGAGCGATTAAATCCAGTACTTAATTTAACCGATTTATTTATGATTATAAGACCTCTATCACCAAAAGAACTCATGGGAATGGCCCACATATAAAGTTTATGTCTCAAACTTGTAACAATATTATAAATATAATTGACCATTAAAATAAGTTTTATTTTATGGCCAATAGTAAACAAGTATATTTCCTTATACAAAGAGACTACGTTACTGCAAATATCTAGGTTTTTAGCCGAATAAGAGACAGAATGGGAAATGTTTTCGTAACGGCATCTATCAGTCAGTGAGATGTGATAAGAAGACTGCATAACTAAAAATTCTCCGGAATTCAATATTTATTATTCTATACGTAAGCAGCTGTATTCATACACACATCTTATTTTTGTTTGTTTCTAACACAGCTACAATGATCTGTTGGTAACTGTGCACATTCAAACAATATGACTATGGTTACTAAGGATACATAAGACAAAACTAAAAACTTTGCTAGACAAGAATTTGCGTTCGAGGTGATTGAAGAGAATATAAGAAGAGAAACCAACGTTATCTTTAATAGAAATTAACAACTTGCTTTGAAAAACTAACTTAAGACTGATCTGAAGGTGTAAGGTAAGTGACGAGTTACATTATATATTAACTAAAACTTGACAATACTAAACAGAGTATAGTAGTAGGCCTAGTTATTATCCCTAGCCATGAAAATATATGTTCTTATACCTAGTACTCTGTGAATCGTGGTTAATTCTACATTCATATTCCGTCGACAAGAAAAGCTGAAAGTTACTGAGTAACTAAACATTATCTAATCAACAATATTTACAAAAAATCTTACCAATGTTAAATTTTTCACTTCCGTGGTTTAAGAGAGTAATACATGTGTTTTAGAACAGAAATAAAAAAACCAGGTGCATATATAACCGATTTGCTGTTATGACAAAATATTCAATTGCACAAATAATTTATTAACATAACTATTGATTCGGACTGAGCTGCAGCTTTTTGTTTTGTAAATTACGTCAATCATACGAAGGAATACCGTGATAATATTATAGCCTACTGGTAGATAGTAAGATGTGTAATATATGTGGTTACAACGACACATCAATACACAGATTTAAAATATGTACTGTACATACGAAGCGTCGCTGAGTGTTTGGTACCGAATTGAACTGCAAAGTTTTTATACATATTTGTTATTGATATGACTGGCACATTTCGTTACCTTAGTTTCAGAACTTTTCTAACAGTAAAATATCACAGTTTAACATGGCTTATGGACATTTAATACATTTAAAGAATATACCAAATTTTGACATCACTTTAATGATTTCCTAGAAAAATTTCAAAAGATCTGTGGGAAATAATACAAAATAATATTCTTATTAGATATTATGGACATTTTAACTTTGCAATTATGATGGCGTAAATTTATAAATTTACTGCCATTTTGGGTCTAAACGTATTACACCCGTGACAAGGATGACAAGTTTACTAAAATAAGTAATTTTTTGTTGCGCACATTTATTAATTTATAAACAAATAATTAGTTCTGGTGCAAAAATGTATTTTTTTTTTTTTGTTTTGCATAAGTCTATGCAGTGTGAACTTTCTCGTGAATAAGAATTTTTGTTATTTCTTTACAATTTCGTAATGTATTACATTTTACCTTCATATGAGAAATAGCTGTGATATAATAATTATTTTACAAGATATAGTGTTATACAATTTTTTTTACTTTTCTTATTTCATGAGTGCAAAATGTTAATCATTTGTTTAAAGTTACCTGTTTTAAAAAGGGTTTGATTTAATTAAATTTAACATTGGAAACGACGGTTCGGCGTTTTTCTCTGATCTCTGTATAGCATGTTAGCAGCTTGTGTTCATGTTCTTACTGTGTGGTTTTGTTTATTATTATTTATGTAACAATCAGCCTAGAATCTTTTCAGACAGGCGATCTGTATGTTCCAGGCTTTGTTTTACGACTCTTATGATGGTTGGTAAATGACAAATTCTCTCCTCACACAATACAATGTCTGGTAGCGAATACTGTATGTACGCCATGGTTGGAAATACATTCTTAACTTAGGTTACATATTTGTAAAAAAAAAAGCCGAACTTCTAGTAGAACGCAATATAAATGTTATGTTTGTAAATTTCAGTTGCATACAAACATATGTATCACCACAAGATTTCATATACAAAGATATGTCTAATTTTTCCTTCTCTGTTTCACTTCTCAGAATATTATATGTTTTATTTTAATTTGTATAATTATAGAATCTTTGTGGTACACGTCATAAACATTAATTAGCTTTAACTATGCTTCTATATTATGTTGGTTAGAAAACCTGCGCGTAACTATTTCTTAATATTTCAAAATTCAGTTACCAACAATACTTATATGTACGTCTTTATAAAAGTATGCTAAAATTTAAAAAAATCGCGTTTAGTTTGTAATGTAGGGATAGTTTTATTAAAAAAGTCATAAAAATATTTTAATAAAATTTTGTTGTACACTTTGTGATTAAAAGAGTCTACTGTATTTTCAAAAAACATTCAGACAAACTACAAATCTAAGAATTAACTGCATGCACATGTAGAACGTCAACTATTCATTCTATGACTGATTTGTAACATCACATTTTCAAACGTTTTTAGACACAAAACTTATTTTAAGCTCGTTAGCAGTGACACTTCTCACCAACTCGTTGCACCGTAAGAATATTTTATATAGATAATTAACGTTAATATATTACTCTACCTGGTTGTCATTATTACAAGAATCATCCTTTGCATGCAACACCAATAATGATTATTTTGTAATTAGGTTCAGTTTTTTGGTGCCAATCACGTCTACCATATAAACGATAAATCTTTATTTTGAAAATAATTTTTGTGGGCAAAATAAAACTTCAGTAACTTACTCTAATAATGGCAATAATCAAAAAGGATTGCATGAAATAAAGAAGGGAGTTTGGTTATCATTTAACATCTAGGTCTTCAAAACTTGTGAATTGTGACATTATGATGTGTAGAGCAGCAACGGAATGAAGGGTCAGGGGAACAGGAGATCTCCGAGAAAACACGCCAACCATCGATATAATTTAGCGCGATCCCTACCTGAGAAAATTCGTGAAAATTGCTAAAATAATTGCAATTGGTGAGTTGTGTACGCTTTTTTTTTGGAAATGAGTACAATTTATTAAAAACGAAATGTAAGTGTTGTTTAGATCAACTTACTTAAAATGACCAAAAACTTTTGAAGACATGCGTTTGATAATACCAATATCTTCGAAAAATATAACACACACACTCACACACACACACATATATATATATATATATATATATATATATATATATATATATATATATATATATATATAAACATACATACACACGCTACCTGTATTTTTATATGACGGAATACTATTTTAGCTGATACGAAAATATTTAAAAAATACTTTTATGTATTTTACAATATGCGTTATATTTATCTGTACAGATTACTAAAATGAAAATGTCAGCTTCAGGAACTACTTACTTACCAGGAGGCACACACTTAACAACTGACAAAAGCGTATATTCTGTCGCCTGTGCAGCTAAACGTCAGGCAAAGCTTCATACATAGAGCATCCTCGTAATACGTCCACAGATTGATTAGTTGTGTAATGGTCTATGATTTCGGGGTTTATAATAAAACAACGGTTAAATAATTTAAATTCTTATTGCCAGTAAAAAAACGAATATTCACTGACGGAATTTCCAATAAAAATATATTTAAATCACAACCGACAATGAAAAAAAAAAACAGATTTCTTCAGTGGCCTATTGAAATAAAGAATTCCTAATACTTGGACACTAAATGACAAATATTATCTACGTTTTAATCTGAACTGAAGTGTTTGACAATATAACTACGTGGCAGTGAGAGGATTGATTAAAGTTCGGCAATGATTACTTTATTCCCCTACATTCAGTTCTTCTTCATCAGTTAACAATCTAAATATTATCGTCTTTTATTTCAAACACAGCTACTACGTTGTTGGTTGAAGTCACATCTGTTACATTTTAACAAAAATGACGAGGTTACTAAGTATATATTAAGGCAAAAGTAAAAACTTTGCTCAGCAAGAATTTACGATCGATGTTTTTGGAAACATTATAAAATTTAAAACCAATATTATTTTAATATAACTTAACGAGTAGTTTTAAAATAACAAACTCTATACTGATCTGAAAGTGTAAGATAAGTGACGAATTTATATGTTATATTACTGCAACTTGACTATACAAAGTAGAGCAGATGGAAGTTGGAAAGTTATATGGTAGAACTTTTCTCTTGGACTTTAATAAATTTCGACGAATTGTTCGGTTCTAGATATGTAACAAAACATTTGCACTAGCGTAATATAAGTCAATACTAAGCAAAAATGATCCAAAATTTTAGTTAAAAAATAACTGTTAAATATCGTACATATTTTCTGAACCGAGTGACGAGGTGGCGCTACTTGTAAATATTTAACTAGTTCTCGAGAGTTCCCGGGTTGTATTTACAGTTCAGCATGTCCTTAATTGTGTATTTTATGATCATCCAAGCTCCGTATAAACGAATGTTGGGCTGCTTATTAATCCAAGGCATGACAATATGTTATGTTCTTGAACGTGATATTCTGTGGCTCTTATTTAGTTGTATAGTAACATCTCTTTCAACAAGGAAAGTTATAAGTTGCTTAAAAATTTAAAATGACTTAACACTTTTTACAAATAAATTTGCTAAGGTAAATTTCTCTACTTCTGTGGTTTAAGAAAGTAATACACGTATTTTATAATAGTGGTATTTACAACTAGAGGTACACAACTAATTCGCTGCTAAAACAAAAATATTCACTTTGCGTATTAACTATTTCACATTATAACTACTAATTTGCGCATTCATTACTTGAAAAAAAAATTAGAGCTTGCTGTAAATATAAAAAACTTATTTATTGCTTTTATTAAATTTACACTCTAATTTGTATGCGTGCATGTAAGTAGGTCTAGCCTAAGGTAAAAAAAAACAGGAGTCCAGTTAATCGTTGTTCGACAATATTAATATATGCCTTCCTTAATTTGTACTAGTTTTAAATTCACTATGCAGTGTTACTGTATAAGATGTCACCACTACCAAGAAAATGATTTTGTGCAATACTCTCTGATGTGTTGTTTGAAGTTGAAAATACTGGAGATTATTGTAAACCTCCTACATTATACCTGTTATCTTGTGAAAACGCAAAAGAAAGTACTGTCAAAATTAAGGTTACTAGGTTAAGATAACAGCGACATATAATTTTAGTTCTTTACTATTGTTAGCGAGCATCAAAATAACGAGAGTTTTATGTCATATAAGTATAAAACACATAAAATTACCATATTTAATAATCTCGATATTGAAGTATTTTCAACCAATGTACATACACTTTGCATAATATTTTTTTTCGCCCAAAAAGAGAAGGAATAAGATAAGGATAGATTAGAAGTCGCCTTTTTCCAGGATATGTACTGTTTACATCAGTAACATAGTTATAAACAATGTCAAATTTTCCTTCTTTTACTGCCCAGTTCTTGTCTTGCTTGGTAATATACTTATAACATAAATCACGCTGGGCATACTATTGAAAAACACATAATTTTGTTTTACAAGAATTTAGTACCGATGTTTTATACGAGTACAGAAAGCAACTTAAATAATTTTTACGATAAATCTTTCCAGCTGGTCATGAAGAACATACTTTGGACTAGACTGAATGTCTGATATACGTGACTTATACTTACGACTACACCACGTAGACTAGTGCGAGTAAGTAGGTGCATATTTCTAGAGTTACATCCAAGCCAAAGCACCAGCAAATTAACAGAAACATAAATTCAACATTTAACTGAGACATTAGTGCAGTAGATAGATTTCGTTCCTTCTGGCACATGGATTCGGTGTGTGGCACAGTGTGGCACCACCCGCCATGTTGTGACGTCACGTCCCCGGCCGCCATGTTGGATGACCTTGACCTTTAACCTTGACCTTGAGTGTCAAATTACCAAAATTTTCCAAAATTTCGAAAATTTCAAAAAATTATTAATTTCCAAAAAAATTTCAAAAATTTCAAAAA
>PNEQ01092692.1:0-11970 GCA_003012365.1 Medauroidea extradentata
CTGATATCTATCAACAAAGCGCTTCTTTACTGTCGACCACACTACAGGCGGACCCGCATGCTCAATTAAACGCCGCTTAAATTCGACATACCCCTGCTGGGCCCCCAACACGTCCGTCAAAATCGCCATCGCCTGTCCCTCTAGACGACCCCCGAGTACATTCAAAAATACAGATTCCTTAATTTGAAAGCCGTAAAACACGGCATCGGCCTTCCGCAAAAATGCCAACACACTTTCAGGTCGTACTACTGTTAAAACGTCTGTTTTGTTGACTCGTTCGATCACGACGGTTTGCGCCGCCGTCAAAGGACCATCTGTCGGGCCGACACATGCTTCCAAGGCCGCTGCCTAAACGGCACGAAGCGAAGCAACATACCCCACTGTGCGCACTCGCAGCGATGTCACGTCCTCGCCGTCAACAAACTCGACGCCCGACTCCCTCAAATAATCGCGCAATTCCAAATATCCCAGCCTATAAATAAAGTCGCTTACAAACTGTGCCATGGCTGCCACCGCCAAATCCTAGCTGAATCAAAAAATACGCAAATCCAAACACAAAGACCAGCAAACAACACGACTCGGGGCTCAAACCCGAGCAGAGTCGCGCAGGAATTTGTGCTGCGTATCGCAACACAAGGTATAATGACGGGTTAAGCCCGTGATCGTGGGAAACTCAATTCTAAAGAAATAAACAAAAGTCAGTTTTACCAGAACATTAGTATGTTGTGAACAGAATTCATACAGATTTACGCCAGTAGAGCCATCACACAACTTGAAATACATGAAAAGTTATAATTATAATAGGAACACGATAAAGTGAAAACAGGGGTCCGGTCAAATTAAAAGAGAAACGGGGCAACTCACTCGACATGCCGCCGACCGCATGAACAAACAAAAAATAACATATTATCAAGCGAAACGCGGGGTAGCCTTGCGTCTTACCGAGACACCAAAACACCTTGGAGTCCCGAGTGACCCAACATAAAACACAGCAGAAACTTACCGTTAATAATCACGACAACCGACGGCACGACGAGCGAGCGCCTAGGGAGGAGGGAACGACCAGTCGCCGAGCGCAGCCAGGAGAAGAGTGACGAGCCAGGGCCGGCAAGCCGACCGTGGCAAACAAGGTGGAGGGGAAGGAAGGGGAAGGCGGCCGAAGGGAGGGAGACCCGAGCACCTCCGACGAGAGCCGAAGATCGCCGAAGTAATGGTCCGGAACCAGACGGACCACAGTTCATGACGGGCTTCACACAACGCGCGCTAGGCACTTGTAGAACAGTCACATGTAGGCAAAGCACCCATAACCAGAGCTGGTGGGCACCAGCACAATATTGACCTCTAGATGTGACAGCTCCATATTTAATGTACTCAAATAAATTAGTTATTGTGTTTCTTTTATTTTGAAACCCATGCTTGTGATTACAGGTGACATTTTTATAACCAAAATTAATAGGCCTATTCATGATTTTTTTTATGATTTTAGAAAATGTACAAAGGAGCGAAATAGGCCTGTAGTTATTAAGACTGTTTATCACATTTTTTAAAAAGAGGGGTTACGTTTGCTTATTTCAACATATTAGGAAAAATACCACAATATAAACTTAGTAATGATGATGTTAGAATAATATGGGGGCAAAGATTTCGGCACAGGCTTTAATTATGATGTTAGGAATACCATCAGATCCCGAAGATTTGCTAGGTTTCAGTTTTTTGGTAGACGAGAGTACTAAACTATTATTGATAGTAGGAATATATAAATGAATGTTAGAATCAGAAGTAAAATGTGTATTGGAAATTTTAGAGGGCTTTTCATAGTTTTCAGCAAAGTGTTGACCCAAAAGATTAGCTACATCACTTGGTTCTTGTATTAGATAACTATTATTGAGAATAGTTAAATTTGGATGGTGACCATTCTTCATAAATTTTACTTATTTACAAATTTGTTTAGGATTTGGTTTAATATTATTTATTTTAAGAAGATAAGTCCTTTTATCAGCTCTAGTTTTGCTTTTCACTAGTTTGCGCTGGGTAGAAAATTTTAAATAATTTTGTTAATTCGTTTGTTTTTATATTTTCTGAATAGACTATCTTTTTGATAAGATTAATTTGAGCAGTTGAAAACCAAACCAGGTATTTTGTATTAACTATCTGGGCTAGTGGTATCTAAGTATCAATAATTTTTAAAATGTTACTAGCAAGATATTGAACCATGTGGTTAACATTATTCATATTAAAGATAGGGTTCCAATTAAAAAATTTTAGGACGTGATGAAATCAAATATAGTCACCATTGCGGTAATCACGAGAGAATATGTAATTGTTTGTACATATAAATTTTGAGACTTCAAACTGATAAAAAAACATAATTGCAGGATGATATTCATCTTCATTAACCAAAGGATCAGCAGACCGGAAAACTTCATTAATATAACTATTAGAAAATACAAGATCCAAAAGGGACTTATCAGGTTTTGTAAAGTTAAATTGTGTAAAATTAAGCAAGTTAGTACAGTCTAACAATAATTTTCCTTTTTAGCGTACTTTCATGTAGGAAAGAAAAGCTTATGAAATCGCGCGTCTGTCTATCTGTATGTCTGTAAGGTTGTATGGATGTATTTATGTCTGTATGTCCCCCCTAATAAATTTTTATACAGTTCACGGTAAATAATGAAATTATTACAGAATGTTCTGCCATGACTGATGAATACGACACTATTTTTTTTTATCAGTATATTTGCTATATTAGTTTGTGTGTAATAATGATAACTTTTGAGTTCACCAAAGGTGAAAGATGCGCAGATTTATCATGGCCTTATTTTTCATCTCACATTGTTTTCATGGCAAAGAGAGTATATATGTATAACATTTTATGTTACCGTAATTTCACGACAATAATTTTATATAAGCAGTTATTTAATTTTCAGTTTTCTATTTTTGTTAATTCATTTTACGAATCGGTTTTATTTAATTTTCAGTTTACCAATTTTTTTTAAAATTCATCTTCCAAATTGCTTATTAGTGCTATATCCAGTTACAAAAAATACGAAGATTTACAACAAAATTTAATTACGTGAAATCACAAAAACTTTTTATGGTGATTGTTGGTTAAACTGTACTGTTTTAGTAATTTCATCATGGCCGAAATACGTAGTCTCTATTTGGGTTCATAATTTATTGTGAATTTTTAACGTTCGTAGCAGTGGAATATTACAGAAATTCCTGCATTCATATATCGTAATTACAAAATGGTGGAGTACTTTTTTTCCCCAACGTATTATCGTAAGTAAAATGTACGCATCAAATACGTATGTACATGCTGGTAGCGAATTCCTTGCAAAAAAAAAAAATAAACATTTCAGAGTAAGTAAACTATCATTTTCTTTATGTATGACTATTTTCCACCACTGTAGAAACATTTTTATTAATTGACTTAACCTGTAAAATAAATAGTTTCGCATGATGAGTAGTGTTTCTTAATATTTACACTTCACGTTGTGTACCGGCCAAACTATTGCTGATGTATAGTTTACTGTTGATATATGTCTTTAGAGACGTTCATAGTAGCCCTACATAAAAATATAGTGTTAGGTTAGGTTTAGATTAAGTTTAAGGTAGAATAGGTTAGGTAACCTAACCTTTTCTAAACTACTTTAACATAACTTATTTAATCTAAGAACTTAATTTAACCTTACAATTTTTTTTACATAGGACTGCTACTAACGTCTCTAGAAATATTTTTAATAAGGTGTCCTACGTAAAAAAAATTTTTGTTAGGTCCAGTTAGTTTTCAAGTACATTAAAGATGATTTATTTCCAAGTGGTGTCATGAAATAAAAAGGAGTGGATGGGTTTTATTTTTCTGTTCGATACCACTTCATGGTATAAAATGGTAAACTTAAATTAGTCTGCTCTTTTTTTACTTTACAATACCAGGTGGAAGTATAAAATTTTTCTAACTGTGCACTCCTGAAAACCTAGACATTCGCTTGGATTCGCTGTGCAACAAAGTCCTTCAGCTTCTATTTGGCTTGAGGTGAAATATTATAACTTGAATGTTATGAAGGTCAATGTTATTAATTTGCCAATGGAAAGTTTGTGCTGCTGGTGGCAGTAGGAGGTCAAATTTATGCCATTACCAGTGGAAAAAACTTTGTCCTTTGAACAGTTTTTGTCGTTCCTTCATAGACACATGCCAAATTCTGATGCATACCCACAAACAGAACGAACCAGTGTGTGTACAGGGTGTGAGGGGAAGGGCAAACAATGTGTGTGAATGTACTTAAAATAAAACATAAGCTGTACTGCTCTGCAGCGAAGCGCGTCATTTGCCCTAAAAACCATTTGCACTAAAGTCACATGCCCTAAAATTTCAATACAGTCCTACAGTCACTTGCCCTAAGCATCACTTGGCCTAAACGTCACTTGTCCTAAAAGTCATATACCCTAAAAGTCACTTGGCCTAAACGTCACTTCACCTAAACGTCACTTGCCCTAAAAGTCATTTGGCCTAAACGTTACATGGCCTAAACATCACTTGGCCTAAAAGTCACTTGGCCTAAACATCATTTGGCCTAAACGTCACTTGGCCTAAACATCACTTGATCTAAACGTCACTTGACCTAAACGTCACTTGACCTAAAAGTCACTTGCCCTAAAAGTCGCTTGGCCTAAACATCACTTGCCCTAAAAGTCACTTGGCCTAAACGTCACTAGCCCTAAAAGTCACTCGCCCTAAAAGTCATTTGCCCTAAACGTCACTTGTCCTAAACGTCATTTGGCCTAAAAGTCACTCGGCCTAAAAGTCACTTGCCCTAAAAGTCACTTGCCCTAAAAGGCACTTGCCCTAAAAAGCACTTGCGCTAAAAGGCACTTGCCCTAAAAGGCACTTGCCCTATAAGGCACTTGCCCTAAAAAGCATTTGGCCTAAATGTCACTTGGCCTAAATGTCACTTGGCCTAAAAGTCACTTGGCCTAAAAGTCACTTGGCCTAAAAGTCACTTGGCCTAAAAGTCACTTGGCCTAAAAGTCACTTGGCCTAAAAGTCACTTGGCCTAAAAGTCACTTGCCCTAATATTCACTTGCTCTAAAATATATTTATCTTAAATTCCATTCCTTTATTTTGTATTCTCTTCTCTGTTCGCTAAACTACGGGCAACATCGTGTTTCTTGAAGCGTTTAGTTATTCGAGTAGCTCATAGAGTGCAGCAGCGACGGATTTTGCGTTCGCGACATTCCTGAAAACATTTGCTTCGGTACGATTGTTTCTTTCGACAGAGGACGATTCCAATATTTGAATTTTATTCAAAATATGTTTAATTTTATAAATTTTGTTATGTTTTTCCTTTCAGAAATACCTTTAAGATTTTTCAATGTAAGTAATTAAACGAGGTTATTTTAGAATTAACTTCGTCACCACCATAAACCAACGATACGATTCTGTCGCTCATATTTTGGTTGCAGTACGTTGTACTGTTCTTTACAAATAATATGTTTACTTCGGCTTACAGTAATTTCATGCTACTGAACATTCTTTTTAAAATCATTGACGTAATTTTAAAAATTTTATTTCTGTTTAAATTTCAAGAAAGCCTTCTGCTATAGCAGTAGAGCCAATGCAATATACATTTTTCAATGTTCGCATACAAGCAAATCATTCAGATTTGTAAAGCAGAATTCACAATAGAGCTTCGTGACGCGGCGCGACGCGGCGCGAAGAGTATTAGCCAATCAGAAAGTTGACTCCAGTAGTGAGCATCACGAACATTGGAGCCATCGCAGAATTTGGATTTGGCGACGTCGGGAACTGAGGTGGAAAAAAAAAAAAGAAGAAGAAGAAGGAAAGTGTTGTAAACATTGAAGCCGCCATCTTTAACAGAAGATACGTGATTTTTAAGTATATATAGTTTACTTAAGAGGACGTCGTACATAATTTATCTATAACTGTAGGTTTCTCGAAGCTAATTTTCGAAAATTAAACAATAGCAATCCTAGACATTAGTATTAGCTAACGTTTCATACAAAATTGTTTCCAGTGTTACGAACTTCTGAGGCACAATCTCTGACGCCGCAACATCGTGCATTTAACTGCGACGCAAGAGATCATGCGTAAGGAACTAGTAATTCTGGATAAATATTTACTCATTATGTTGGCAAATACCATTATCTAGGATTGTCATTGAGTATTTTATCCATATTGGCTTCGAAAAAAGCGTGGAAATCAGTTTATGTTTTCAGCGTTTATTTATCTACCACGCACTCTTAAATAAATATAACCTGTATACATTTTCTTTTAGTTAATTTTGATAAATTAACCTAAATAATTGTATTTTAACTTTCATATTAATTTTATTTGAAATTGTGTTCTGTGGTTTGTCAAAAAAGTGTCGATATTTAAAATGGTTTTATACTAATTATAATTCGCATATAGGACGAACTATAATTTACAGAATATTTCATTTCTATTTTTGCGATACATATACAGCCTATATTTATATTTCTTTAGTGCTGAACAAAACTGCATTGACAATTGCTGGCGATATTTGGTCGCTGTGTTTTGGATTGTTAGATTGGCTTCTCAAGGGCCCGGCGTCCATTGACGGCCGTGCCACGCCGCGAAGCTCTATTGTGAATTCCATTTTAGGGTGTTTGATACAAATATCTTTAGCTAGGTATGTCTAACAAATCAATATATATATATATATAAAATTCGAACCAAAAGTGGCGACGAGGCGGAAATGGTGTTTTTAATGGATTATCGCTATCAATCGACCCAGTCTAGATGTATATGATTTTCTCTTCGGGATGATAGTTACATAAAAATTCATAAATACTTTCCGGACAAAACTCCACCTTTCAACTGTGTTAGGAGAGGGAATTCACTTTCGTATATCGCCGACATTAATTTAATTCAACGATCTATGGTTTTTATTCCCATTTTAATTGAATACTTATACGAACGGCTAAACGCAAAAAATTTATTTTTAAGATTTTAGAAATTTGTCTTCTAAAGAAGTGAAAAAAAAAATACAAAGTATTTGCTACTGCATTGAGATGACCTCTCCTCCTAACATTACAGGCAAATTTCAAGGCGCTTGATGAATGTTTATAATATTTTTATCATTTTCTAGTCTTTTTTTGTGCCTCTTAATAATATTTGTACACATTGTGTTTGTTTTATGCTTTCTGGCTGGGTTTAATCACTTTTCAAATATTCAATTCTCTTAAATGTAAGGTCATACGTGCGTGAGCATGTCCGGTCGCAAATAAACTTTACGACAATGAAGGGAAGTAACTAATCAAGGTTCACGTGTGATGTGTTTGTTCGGTATTGTAACTAGCGGCTTCATGATTGTACGATTTTAACACAGCAATGTGTTCAGAAATGATAGGATATGTCGGTTTTAATTTAATTTAAATGTGAAGCACTAATTTACAGAATGCATTCCGTTAGCAAAAGGCTACATACAGCTTGCAGTTTGTTGACTTTCACACTTCCCAACCATTACATTTACGTTTCAATAATAAACCGAATAACCGAATAAATAAATTGGAGCAGTTTATAATGAAGTCCCTGACAAGCTTGTGCCGCCACCCTCATATAATTTTCGGAAAAACGAAAACGAAGATGCATTCGTCGTGAGTTGTTTAAGACTACATGTTGCTACATTATGTGCCTAACTGCTGTGAACATGTGCTCTTCTTCTGATATATGGTAACCAAATAGTCAACGAGAATTGAGCGTAGTAGTGTCACTAAATAGGTACAAGTATTCTCATCATACATCATCTCATGTCAAGTTAAATGAGGGACGATTTCAGCACAATTTTTTTTCAGTTATTAACCCATTCATGCGGCTCAACTTGTTGTTGATGTGCAGTACATAGTCAATGCTCTGAAAGGTTTGCCATGTAAAGAAAGAATTATTTTCGATCATATGTAGATACTAATGTGTCTACTGCTTCAGCTGCTACAGAAGGTACATTTTTTAGTGCTTTACGGCGAATGAAGACATATCTCCGTGCATAAATGTCTCAAACTTCTTAAGCATCGATAAATGCTTCATATAGGTACACCAAAATTACATACAGGAACATTACATATTAGTTACGCGATGGATGAATTTGTAGAATGACAGAAAGAAAACGTTTTATTTTTTTTTCGGTATCCAGTGACAAAATGGAAATAATCTAGTCAGCCATTCCAGGATTAGGAGCCTTATTATCCCGAACGGAACCACATTTAACCAATATACTTTATTGTATTCCGCAAAATGTATAACATAATATGAACAACGAATCTCCATTAGCCAGCAAAATAACTTAACTTGGACACAATGATTGGTTTTTCGTTGTTCGAGTGTCCCATGCGGAACTTGGAACGGCTGTAGTATCCCCATGATTGTTGAGTTATATTTTGTGACACTACATTTATTGAAAGGGTTATTTGGTAAAATGTAATAAAAAATACAACAATTTCGAATACTATGAACGTGCCAAACTTTCCGTAAGAGGCACATATAAATCATTAACAGATAATTGTAGTATATTATGTTACAAACAGTTCGATAAATTCAGTTGAAGATTGAATTTCTATACTGAAATGAATACATGCTACAATGTATCATATAAAATGTGTAGTGTGTTGTTCTGAGCTCAGAATTAAATTACGTATTTAAAATATGCATGCATAAATGATGAACTGAACTTCGACATTGTGTGATTTAAATTATTACTTAATAATTATTATTTCAAATAAATTAATTTCAGCTCTTCTTGCTATAATCTCTTTATACATGTATATAAAAATTAACACTGACTGACTGACACATCAAACTGTAGCCCAAACCACTGAACCTTGATTCGTAAAATTTTAGTGTGGGTTCCCCTCATGTCGTAGGCGAGCACTAAGAAGTGATTTTTCGAAATTCGACCTCTAAGGGGAAGAAAGAAGGCGGAATGTATTTCCGAAGGAACGCCTATAGAGCTCGAACCCAACAGCCTATCATCGTGATTTTTGCTTTAATAGGATGCTCATAAAAATGCATATTGACCAATTTACGGATTATTCGAAATTCAACATTTAAGGGGGTGAAAAGACATTAAATGTTTTTCGAATTAACTTCGGTATATAGAGTTGGTATTCACTTCAAAATATTGCTTACGTAAATACCCAAAAAGTAGTTCTACGATTTTTTTAAATCGACCCCCAGGCAGTAAAAAGAGGCAAAATGTGTTTTTTATGAATCGTCTACATCTTTGAATCACAATTGGCTATCGTCGTGATTTTTACTTTAATTGGTTACGTATACATATGTCTATGGCAGGACTCCATGACGTTTCTAAATTCTTTAATTTAGGGGGTGAAAATACGTGACATGTGTTTTCGATTATCCCTCCATATCTATCGAACCAAATGAGATATCTAAGTGCTCTTTGATTTAAATTGATACTTTTGTAAATGTCACAAGTACCAAAAAATATATTTTCCGTATTCAACCCTGAAGAGATTGGATAAGGGGTAAAATGCGATTCACAATCAATTTATATATCGATCCCATTGATTTTTATATAACGACGCGATTTTTGTTTAAGATTAATGCTTACTCAAATATCTTGGAAAGTAATTTAAGGAATTTTCGAAATTCACCACTTAAGGAGGTCAAAAGGGTTTAAACAAGGTGAAAAGTGTTTTCAATTAACCGTCTATATACCTTGAACCCAGCGGGCCATTGTTGTGTTTTTCGCGTTCAAGAGACACCAGTAAAGTAGTCTAAGGCCCAGGTTACACAGACCTCGGAACTAATGTAAATTAAACTTGCTCAGCTGTACGTGTGGTCACACGGTGTCTGAAGTAGTTCATATCGTTGCTGCTTCCTATTCAAACTGAACAGGTTGTAAAGGTTCTTCACATAAACAACAATCTCTGTGCCCTGCTGTGATTGGCTCGTTAAACATCAACAAGCATTGCGCACAAGATGGCTGACCACCCCGTGTTATGTTGCAGCAGCGGAAATTAAGTTATTAAAATGTTTTGTTGGCTACATGTAGGAAAAAATAGTTTCATATTAAAATATGAGCCCTTCAATATATTTAGAACGGAAAAAGAATGGATGCCATTTCCAGTACTCTTGTATGCATGAAGCAGGCACATGGGCATTCGTGGTAAAAGTAACTTTTTTTAAATTCCTTGCCACGTTCCATACAGTGTAATATTGGGTTAAATGTATTGTTTCACGAAGAATTTTTGTCACCACATAACACATAGCACCAACATTTGAGTGAGTTACAAGCTTTGGGACGGGGTAAGTAGAGCTTTCAAAAGGTTATGTTTATCGCGACCGACGCAACTTTTAATATGTAAACAAGTGAGTTCAAAAATATTATGTAAATTTGACGTGTCTCCAGCTACTTTCCTCTGTTTACCTTCTGTACATAGGTTAAACAGTTAAACCAAACATAACCTCAGAATAATATACTGTCGTAACCACGGTCGTAGAAGTACAGGTCTGGACACTCGCCTATCTATCAATGTATTTTGCTGGACCCCCTTGTTGTTTGGATGTAGTTCGTCAAGTTACCGAGAATATTGTGTTTTGTTGGCGCTTCAGTTAGGGCGGCAAGACCCAAACTCCGCACACTTTTTTCCATTTATAAAGTAAATTAAGATTGCAGGAGCCTTTTCTTAAATTTGAGAGCGAAGGAAGTATTTCGTAAATTGTTACAAAATTTGTTTTGATAAATTGTTTATCTTAGCGGAAAGAAAGTGGAAGGAGTTTAAGACCGACCGCTGTAACTGAAGCACCAGTAAAACACAATATTCTTGGTAATATGGTGAACTACAGCCAAACAACAAGGGGGTCAAGTTTCTACACTCTAAAAAAATTGGTAAAATTTACAAGGTTATTCCTTGTAAAATCATTAGTTCATGAAGTTACAAGGGTAAACTTTGTAATACTACAAAGGAATTCCTTGTACCTATAACGACAGTTCCTGCACTGTAAATTATTTTGTAAACTATGACAAGGCACTTCTTCGTAGTTGTACAAACTTTTGTAAATGTTGAAAATATTCCTTGTAAAATTGTTAGTTTATAACGTTTAAAGAGTTTTGTTTGCTGCAAAATTCCTTAGAAAAAATGTGTAACCTACAAAAATCGTAAGTTCGCCGAAAATTACTTATGCAAAGATCACAACTTATGAAAAGTATTTTCTGGAATAAAGTGAATATTTATATTAATTGCATACAAATAAATATAGCGTAATTGGTATGTAAGTCACGGTGGTCTAGGGGTAGGCTACGAGGATTTTAAGCGTGGGGAGAGTGGTTCGAAACTTAGCACCTTCGAAAATTTTTCTTTATTTTTTCAAAATAATCTTTTGTTTACGTCCTTTATTCAAAAGTTATTTGATAAATAAGTTCAGTGTTATTTATGAAGTAGCTACAATGAACATTAAAATTTATTTTTTTCCTTATTGAAAGTACAGCTACAAGACTAGTCCTTGTAATTTTACAAACATATACTTTGTATTTATTTACAAGGATAACCATTGTCGTTTTACAAGGAATTTCTTTGGCAACTGGGTTTCCAAGGCTTTTCTTTGTAAAAGTACAAATTTTTTTTACAGTGTAGGCGAGTGTCCAGACCTGTTCTTCTACGGCCGTGATCGTGACAAAACACATTCGATTTTGACTGCGACAATCGAGTACCGTGTAACCACGCGAACGTGTTAACTTCGGCAGCTATACACTGAACGTGTTTAAAAATGGCTGACTGGGTAATTCCATGAGAAAGTGAACATATGCACAAATTTTTAAAAAATTATAAAACATAGTCATTTTAATATTTTTAGAAAGTTAATACTGGATACTGTCAACTCCTGCAAGTTTTTTGTTTTCATATTTATATACACACCTTTTATCATGTACCTTAAATGTGTGTTTACTATTACCAGCTGGGAACACAGTTTTG
>PNEQ01092693.1:0-15185 GCA_003012365.1 Medauroidea extradentata
TAGCATATTATTACATTTTCCCTGGTGAAGTGAGTAACTTCAGGTGTTGCAAGCTTCTCCAGGCTGTAGGATTTCTGGCGCCGACGTTGTGGTTGATCGCTTGCTTCATGGAATTCTCTCCATGACGTAGGTTATTGACGCACGTAGGTCAGCCATCACAGGGGGTTGCTTAGGGTATTGCGCCGCGAAAGTAGTTCCGTTGTTGCGCACTTTTTGTCCCCAATTATATTATTTGTGTAGATAAACAATTTTATTTCAATGTAAAACCTATAAACGGAAATTTTGGAATGGTTTGTTTAATGTTTTAAGGGTAATTTTGCGGGTTTTGTTGAATTTTGGATACTGTTGTATCACTCCGCCGTGTGCGCTATTTGTTGCCATGTCCGTTGCCGTGAGAGGACAGTTTGTGCCGGGCGCTGGCCCGAGGAGGAGGTGAGTGAGAACAGTTTGTGCCGGGCGCTGGCCAGAGGAGGAGGTGAGTGAGAACAGTTTGTGCCGGGCGCTGACCCGAGGCGGGCGTTAGTTGTAGGGCAGTTGGTACGAATAAGTTATCATTACTTTGTTTTTTTTTTATTGAACTCACGGTCAGACATGGTAACGCCGGACAGCTGACGTGTTTAGTTGTGATGTGTAAATAACCGCCCTTTGTAAACATCTGTCAAAGTTACAGTAATAAATCAACAGTTGACTGAGTAAATGAGTTGTTATTGGTGAAATCACGAGGGTTAGTTAACCCTGAAGTTAAATCAAACTGAGCTATCCGGAGCACACGTGTCGTAACATAACCTCAACACCCACGCCGAGTGACAACATTATCAATAGACCGCAGCAAAAAGCAGCAGACGCAAAGGACGCGTCACACATGCTCTCTCTCTAACCACTACAGAAAGCTATTATAAAAATTATCACTTATACTGTAATTTTAAAGCTATATATGCAACGAAACTCGCATCCTATTGTAGTGCATTTTATCAACAATATTTCAATACAAAACGACACAAATTCAAACGTAAAAAAGAAGTGTTCAACACACACTAGTGAGTTATAAACATGTTAATCACTATCCATGCTTAAATGAGTGCAAGTATCACACATTTATAATACTTAAATGTGCCTCTGAATTATTAAAAGATAATTATGGAAAAATAAGTAATAGTGGTCCGGTATATCTTAGGGCATTACTGTGCAATAGATTAAGACAATGCCATCTTTAAAAAAAAAGTGGTTTACTGAGTGTGAAAAACTACCTAACTTTTTCTCGAAAATCTTGTTTTGGAGACACGAAACAAGTAATCGTCCTGTTGTTACCTTCATCTTAGCATTTCCTTTCAGCGTCTAGATACGTCAGCCGGCAGTTAATGCCGCCCGCCATACTGATAGCAAATATAACTGTCCACCTACTGCTCTACAATAAAATTGAACACTTTACTTACATGAATAAAATGACATGACAGCAGCCATCATTACGTAAACTTATACAATTACGTTACACACGTTGACCAGTTCACCAAGAGTACCGAGTTTAATAATATTTGGACCATTAAGAGTTATTTGAGCCTTAGCTGTATTTAATTTTCGTTTTAGGCGTGGAAACAGGGAGGTCGACCCCAATACGTGAGTTAAACATCGCTTTGCCTATGAGCACAAAGTACTAAACTAGCGTGCAATGTTTTCGTAGAAATTTACTCATTACAAACTATTTATGTTGCAATAAGAAAAAATACGTACTCCTAAGTTTCAATCAAATGTGTCTAATAACAGAAAAAATTTGTAGACAAATCCATGTCCTGATTAAATACCATACTATCTTAAACTTGTTGGCCTTTATATCATGTCATATTTCTTTCTTACTTTGTACAATACACAATATAAGTTAGTGCCACCTGTGCAAATAAAAGCAGATGTGTACTTTTTCTACAATGTGCAGTCCACTTCACTGTCAAACATGTCATGATTACTTATTTTAAGTGACGTAATTCTGGCATAGACTTACTAAGATGAACTATTCAAAACTTTTTAAATACTTTTTTTTTATGTTTATGTATCTTTGAGTGCTCTATGCTTGCAGGATTAGAAGCAGCTCTGCCATTTGCACCAAGTTCAGAGCAGACTTTTAGAAATTATGGATTGATTTTAACCCACTTGTCTGTTAGTGATCCAAAGGACAAGGTATATCCTCAGCCATCAAATGTTCTTTCTACACAGCTACCAATAGCGAATACTTTAAAAATGTATAGCTGATGTATCTTTAGAATTTTTTTACTTGTTGGAAATATAAAGATGATTATGTAAATGTGTTAGTTAATTTTTTTACCCACTTTTTAAAACTACCCTTGTCGACAATTTCCTAAACGGTTTCTGTTAATACTGATGGTGATTTTCTGAATACATTTTTCAAAAACATTTTTGTACAGCATTTATTTACTACAAGCAGTGTTCAAAACTGTTCACTTGTGATTGAAATGTCTGGCTTGAAAAATGGGAAATAATTAACCTTTAAGAGTGTTGAATGGGAAATATTAGTATGACTGAAGTATTTTTTATGTACAAGTCTTCAATTGCTAATTTAAAAGTTTAGGGGGAGTATTATAAATTGTATTGTATTTTCAGTTAGAGCCATAACATTAATTCAAACTGTATTAGCGAAATATTTTTCCTTCGACTAAGCTTGCTATATTCATGGTAAACTGCTTGACATAGATAATAATGGAATCTTTCATTAATTTGTCATGCAGAATCTTTGAAAGAAAATTCTTGAAAGTTAGCGTATAATGCTCTTGTAATGATTGTGCATGACAAATTAATGAAATGTTCCGTTATTATTTATGTCAGTCAGCTTACCAAGAATGTATCCTATGCTTTGTAGACTGAGATTTTTTAAAAATAAATGTAATGGCTGGAAAATTAAAAATACTAGAAAATTTTCTTTAACACTCCCACTTAAGCAGAAAACATCGAGTAAATATATTTTTAACATGCCTGTACGCCACGGCGGCCATTTTAGATATAGTTCGAGGTACATCCGCTTGGGGCGCTTCAGTCGCTGTCAATGGTTATAATATGAAAGATATCCATCTATACTCTCCATTATGTATGGAGTTGTTGATAGAAATAATAAGAAATGGTGGCATATTTTGAAATGGTTGATATTGTTTCACAATTAGTACAATTTTTTTCAAGATTGCCAAGCTCCAACGCCTCTACAGAGCATTTTAAGATAAGTAAAACTGTTAACTATCGTACTGATGATATGTTTATATTCAAACTAGGATTTACAATTAGGGGTGCACGAGTAGCATATTTTGAGGTCGAGTCGAGCCGAGTAGTAAGAAAGAATCTAGTATTTACGAGTCGAGTAGCTTTGTTCTTTTTACACAATATGACAGCTCAAGTGAAAGCACAGTAGCTAAAAGCTTGGCATTCATGCTTACGTTATCAATGTTAATTAACTCAGTGCCATTGGTGATAAAACGACAACTGCATGAAGTATTGCTTTGATAGTGTATTATAATTTACAACTTTACTGATGTAACACAAATCAAGCTAAAATAAAAATAAACACAAAATTTACTGTTCAGATCCAACCTCATGAGGAAAAAACCAAATTAATGTAATTAAGGTTTAGTCTTTATACATGATTGAATAGCATATGCTTATAACAGTACTACATAATGTGTTATATTATAACATAGGCATAGGTCTTCTTTGGTAAAAAGTAACCTATAAATTCTCATGCAAGAACACCAACTCCTCTACATGTTCCTCTGTTAAATGTATTTGTTTGGAGGTAACAATGTTACAGCAGCTACAACTTGCAGTACCTTCATCAGTAAATTTTTTTACTTTTAGAAAAATAAATCCAAACTGGATTGGTCTTAGGGAAGTAGTTTTCTTTATTTATTTCTATTTCCACGCCATCTTAATCACTAGTGCTGCTAGAATGTTCCTCCTGGCACGACTGCTTTGGTATTCTAGGTGACAATTTGCTACACATTACCGGAAAAATTGAAAACATACACAGTAGCGGTAACGTATCTTCTTACTGCATAATATTTTTTCCCCACAATATTATCTTTAAACGTTCGCGTTAGTACAATGTAGGTCTACAAATCAATCAAAATGTACGTCACGGCAAGCAAATCATCAGTGTTACGTTTTGTTTATTTTTGATAGTGCCATGGATAAAGTACGTATGAAAGATAGAAGACGTAGAACCTAAATTTGAAAGTTCAACAGGGCGTGTTTCAATATGTTGATTTTTGCAGTACATTTTTTTTCCACTGTAGGTTTCGTGTGCTGTTAATGACAGTTGAGTATCAAAGTGTTGTATACAATCTACTGTGTACAACATGGTACTCTTAGCGGGAAAAATTTGTTACGTTTGTAAATAAACGTTTTGTCATTGAAAATTGTGTGCTACGGTAAATAAATAGTTCTTAAAAGCGAGATATGTCGAGTTATTTGGTAAATATTAACTGCAAGAATAATCACGATGTTAATTTTAAGTTGATGGTTGTCAATTATACCGAAGCAAATAATAGCGCTGCTTCAAAATACTTCTGTCATAATTCGAAGATAACATGCGGTGGCGTCGTAGCTTCTATTTTTTTGGTGCCAGTAAGGGTTCAGAAGTAGGTATTGTCTTGCCGTTTTGAATTCAGGTAAATACTAACTAGGATACTGTAAGTACTTGGAATTTTCGAGCCTCAAAATTTGATACGAGCCGAGTAATAAAAACTCGACTCGCCTCGAGTTTTCGAGTACTCGTGCACCACTATTTACAATTGTAACATTTTAATATTTTTGTCAAGCCTGCATGGAAAATTATATTTTTTTACCTCTTTTAAGACAATGCAGTAAATAGTTATACTAATGGTTTCTATCTAAACCCAGTAGTCTTGGGTCTTAAAGACAGATATATATGCTGGTGCTACTATTTTACTTATTTATAGAGATGTTTAACGTAGTTGGAATTCGTCAAGTGGAAATTATTTGAGCAGATTAAATTTTTTTTCTAGAAAGCTTAGTTAATTTTATTCAGCAACATTTCCATCATGTTTTTGTGTATTATTTGAACATTAAAGGTTAACTAATAATTTGAATACCAATTTAACGTAATTTTTTTATTAAGTACTTTTGTAAGAATGGGTATACTTTATCATCACTTTAATACTGTCTATCTTCAGTTAGTTTATCATGTGATATTTATTTCAAGATGTAAAATGTTTTCTTCTATTACATTGAATTTTTATCATTACTTGTTGACTTTCTTCTTCATATTTACCTGGGTTAAATGTTTTGATTTATATCTCTACATGTTCATAATACTGTTGCACCAATACTAATGTTGGCAGCCGGTTGCTACTTCTAAACACTACCTTTGCTACTGTGGTGGCACTGCTCCCCTTCACACACATACTGCAGTTCGTTGCGCCCACGCAGACCACGTGCTCCCACAAACGCACCCTCGGTAACTCGCCCGTAGAATTATGTTAGATTTAACATGCCCTCGGCTAGCTGTAGTTTCAGTGGTACAGTCACAAGTTCATACCTCAGTGTCGTGGATACGAGAAGAGAAGAGCGAAAACCAATATTTACCTCTTAAGGGATACACAGAGATCGTTATTACCAATAAATGATAGAAGTACCATTCGGCTGCACTAGGTTTATTGTATTCACAGATTCAATCTCAACAACACCATTACAGTTCCCTGTACAACACCCGCGGTGGGCTCTTACCTCAAGCCTACATCTAATTTATGCTGCAAAACGAAAAGCTAAATTCGGAACAATAGTATTATTTGCGCAGCCCGATGGCTCATGTTACCAGAAAACAGAATGCTATAGCCCCGATGTTAAAGGATCTCCACGGCACTTGCGCCCATGGGAGCTCTCCCCGCATGCGTCCGATCACTTCGACATCCAGATAGCTAAGAAAGAAAACATCCGGGATGCTGTACTCCCAGCATCCTCCTCACTTCTCTCTGGAAGTGCCCAGAGATGGCGCACCACAGCACGATCTCCATAGGTTAGCACTCTACCTACCGAGAGCATTCCTAAACTCATTGAAATGATTGTTCCATCTGAGAAAACACATTATCCCAGCCTCTACCGACACAACTCCATCACGCTCGGCGATCCTTGAGACTGTACATATCTCTGGGCAACTAACAAGAAGGAAAAGTTACTAGACGGCTTCCCTCTTCAATGAAAACAATAACAAATGATTCCACATACACAATTACACTTTTCTTAGCCCTGAATACTCTCGCCTGTCACACATTACACTCAAATTGTTAACAGAAATTACTCGTATTTATGGTTCAGCCCACGCTTGTAAATTAATAGGTTTAACACATAAGTTATTGTGGAAATTACGTCTCGCTTAACTGAAAGTGTTCTGCTGTACGCTTGCCTTGGTCTACACCAACATTGAGGTGTTAAGTCCCGGCTCTGCAACTTAGATACTACTCACATGTCCTTTCTTAATTCTAACACTCAGTGATCTCGACGCACTACACTCAGGAAGCCAGGTTTCCCAAGCACCGGGCGACATCTAACCTACAGCCTTCCGTTATAGCTAGTGCCCCACGAAGCATCTCGGGATCACATTAGACCTATGCTGGCGCCGAAAACTATGTTCAAACGTATTTCAAAGTTACGGAAGTTAAGATTATGGTTACGTTACGTTTATGCCAACACGCAGCTACAATTCCGCACAACAAACAAATTTGGAAAAATTAAATAGGGTGTGTAGGCCAAGTACCTTACAACCCCCCAGAAAGATTCTGCAAAGACTCCTGAACGGATCTTTCTAATAACAACAAAATGGTAAGTTTGTCGGTTATGCCATCATTTGAATCAGATGTCTGCATCCTGCCTTTAAGGACCAACTCTTAGCCAATCGCGGGATGCTTTGTGTTACCCGAGATCCCATTCACACCTAACATCTACAATACAACATCCAGTTACCTAGGGACTTCTATCCCATGTCAAATAACTATACATGTACACATACAGATGACAGTATAGTGTCAGAGGCAAAATTTTTTCTCATGAACAACAACAATAGTAAGAACCACACAACTTGTTCACAGCTTCAACTGCCAAATTTATCTCTCCTCACATTCTTCTTAACATAACTCAACCTTACACGACACATTAATAATAGGAACTGCACCTAGTGACTACCATGAACCCTGAGTTTTTCTCTTCTCCTTTTTTTTGTCTCGGTCGCACAATGTTTATTGAATTTGTGTTACGTCACTCTGTACGCCACAGCCGGGAAGGTTTTCTCCGCACTTTAAATTATAACACTTCTTAGCCCCCTGCCCTACTCTTTCGAACTACGGAACGGCTTCAACAAATAGGAATTATAGGTGCCCTTAATCACGCCATCACTTTCATTCACCATTCAACTCCCACGCATTTGGTCCACTTGCCCTAGATATACGGATTGGCCCCTCATATGCCAGAAACAACTTTATAGTCTCCTTCTTAATAAACTGGCTACGTTCGGCTACCCTTACCACTACTAGGTCCCCTACGGCGAACATTACCCCACGCGCTGCCTGACGTTTATTTCTTCTATCCGCCTTTGCCTTCAACTTTTCCCTGACGCTCCTCAAACGGTCCTCTCTCACCGGCTGTACTGACTGCGGAAACTTTATACTAGCTGTCAACGGCTCCCTCAATACTATGGGTGCGAACCCCATACTACTGTGTACCTGCATGTTAAGAACTTCATTTAATAATGGCACCACATCAGCCCAACTACTGTGACGCTTGTTGCAATACGTCCTAAGAAGCCTCCCTATCTCTCTCATACAACGTTCCACAGGGTTACTCTGCGGGTGCCTGATCGAAGAATATACAACGTCGACGCCGCCCCACAACATCTCCCACCTATACTCGTCAGACGTGAACTGAGTACCGGGGTCGCTCAGTATTCTCCTAGGTTTCCCGTGCTGCGGGAAGTGGTCGTTCAGTAGCCTACTTACACATGCTGCTGAAGTCGCGCGCTTAAAAGTGTAACAATTCACTAACTTGGCAAATACGTCCAGGACGACTAGTAAATACTGCACTCCCCCTCTCGATTTTGGCAACGGCCCGTACAAGTCAATAGCTACTAAGTCCAGCGGTCCTTCCGGAATAATAGCATTCCACGGCTCTTCCCAGGTCCTGTTGGGAAACTTTGCTTTCTGGCATAACTCGTAGCAACTCACCAATATCCTAATGCATCTCGCCATCCCGCTCCAGTAATAACTCGATTGCATTAGCCATAACGTCTTCTCACCGAAATGGCCCGTCGCTTTGTGCACATGCACTACCAAATCCTCTACCCATGCCTGTGGCACACATATGCACCAACCTACCCCCCCTAAGCCTGCCTTACGAAAAAGGACGCCCCCGCTAACACAATACCACTCAAACACTTTACCTACTACGGGGTCGGATATGTCCGCTGCTGGGTCTTCTAACATGTCTACGACCTCTTCCCACGTCTTGACTCCTTTCTGCGCTGCGGCGATACTGGGAAACTTACGCATCAGTGCCGCGTCCTTCTCCACAGTAATCCTGGCTATCGTCGGACCCGCCCTCGGTTTATCTTCCAGTACCACTGAACTCGCACTCACGATTGTCCTACTCAGCAGGTCAGCGTCGCTGTTCTCACGTCCAGAAATATACTCGATGCTGAAGTTGTACTCTGGCAAAGCTAAAGACCACCGTGTTAACCTACTACCCACTAATGACAAGACAGCAAAAACGACAGGCAATGGTGATCAGATCGCACCGTGATTTTATGGCCCAACAAAATATTCCTCCACTTGCTCAACCCCTAGACTACCGCTAAGCACGCCCGTTCTGTAACCGTATACGCTCGCTCAGCTGCTGCAAGCGACCTACTAGCGAAAGCAATCAGCTGTTCCGTGCCGTCCTCCCCTCGCTGTACCAACTTCGCACCCAGTTCGTATCCCGAAGCGTCGGCGTACATAATAAAGCCCTTATTAAAATCCGAATGCAAGGCCACGCACTTATGTGAGAACAAATCCTTCGCTACCTCGAAGCTCGACTGGCGCTTATTCGTCCACTGCCATACAGTCCCCTTCTTCAATAACTCTAGCAAAGGCGAGATCGCTGTGGCAAAACGTTCCGCGAACCTCAGGTAGAAATTGCACACGCGTTGAAATCAATGTACGAGTTCCACCTTCTCAGGATCAGGCCTAACTCCTTGTGCATCCAACATGAACCCTAGAAACCTAACCTCACTCCTCAGAAACGACGATTTCCTTATTTTAAGCGTGAGCCCTACTATCCTAAGCCTGGTAAACAAACGCTCCAACGTATCGACATGTTCGTCAAACCCCCCACTCACCATTAGCAAGTCATCCACGTACGAGTGCACTACGGTGGCCAGCTCCGGACCTAACGAAGCTTCCACCGCTCTACAAAATTCTCCTATACTGTTAGTTAGGCCAAATGGCAGAACCCGGAACTGAGGTAGCACTTACCACGATACAAAAAAGCGGTGTACTTACGGTCGCTTGCGTGTAGTGGCACCTGCCAAAACCCTTTATTTAAATCCATCGTACTAATATACTTAGTACTACTAAAAGCTGCAAAAAGATCCTCCAGCTCCCCTGGCAACTGCTTGTCAGGTACTATACGGGTATTTATAGCTCTAGCGTCAATACATACTCGCACGCTGCCATCTCGCTTCCTAACGCACACTATAGGGTTGACAAAGGGGCTGTTTGCTCTCTCGATCACTCCGCTAGCCACCATTTCATCCACCTGCCTGTTGACCTCTTCCCTGCATGACCACGGAATCGGGTACATCTTTTGTTTAAACGGCGTGTCGTCGCTGACAGGTATTCTTGCTACGTACTCACTAGTCTAGCCTAACTCTCCTAAAAATATGTCGCTAAAATCGTGAACTAGGCTGCGCAAACTTTCCTTCTCCTTTCGGGTCGTTGGTTTGACCTGCTTAGCACGCTTTCTACCTCCGTCTTCCAGGTCCTCTCCCGACTTGCTGCCAAGCGACCCACTCTCGCTTCAGGTACCCCAACCCACGCCAGGATGTTCTCCGCCTTCCCAGGTCTTCCTCGCATGCTAACTCTATTCTGGGCGACACGTGTCCCTTCTGCCACTTACTCAGTTTTCTCGACATAGGTATACTGTCCTCGCCGAATCGGATTGTCCCTTGAGTGAAATCAATTACTACGTTCTTTTCTAGCATGAAATTGGTCTCTATTATGACCTCTCTTGTCAACTGTGGCACTATTAGACAGATTGCTTCATACGTGTGTTTACTGAACTTAATTCTTAAATAGAGCTGCTCGCTCACTTTACGCCCCTTTCCTTTCGTTGCGCACACTATAGTGGTTTGAGGTACCGGAAAGGTTGGAAACTGCATTCCTTTCTTCTGCAACGTGTCATACAGCTGTTGGCTAATAGCGCAGATCTTTGCCCCGCTATCAAACAACACGTCTATCTCATGTGCCCCTACAATTCCTCGTAATTCTGGTACATTGATCACATCAACGCCAGGCTCGCTTTCTTCCAACAAAAACTCCTTATCAGCTGTCATAGTGGTAGTTGCTTTCCCCCTCTCTACAATACTGGTCACGCCGGCCCTGCCACCTAAGTTGCGCGACCCCAGCCATTTTCCGACTGCCTGCCTTGTCGCGCTCCTCTGTCATCACGCGATTGCTGCGGCCCCCCCTGGCCATCTCTACCCTGCGATGCCGCGCTACCGCTGCAGCGGGCTGACTTGTGTTGCATTTCGCCCTTTCGCCCTGTTCGCCGCTCTTCCCCTCTCGCGCCTGCTCGTCCATCGTCAGCCGTTCACCACTCTGCTCCTGATGATGTCCGCGGTTATTATATCCGCCGTGCCCTCGGTAATACCCATTGTCAACGTTGCGGTATCCGCTACCTCCATGCTGACCCTGCCGGTCGTATCCTCGCCAGCTATTCTGACTTCCCGTATCGCCTCGGTCACCTCTCGCCTGACTATCACTCCAACCTTCCTCCCTGCGTCCCTCGTGATGTATGAACCCCGCCGGTGGTCCGTGCCTCTGTCCCTCATTTCGTGGTTCCCCCAACTGGTCTAGTTCTGCCAAAATATTACGCAACTCCGCCACGGTCTTAAATTCCTTGCCTACTAGCGATCTCCTTATCACCTTAGGCGTGTGACTATAGATTAGCGTGACGTCCGTTTCGGTCATGGGTTGGTCATAGGATTTTGCTCGCCGCACAACCTCCCATCACCCAGACTACTTTGCGGCCTATTTTCCAATACGTCAACACACACTCTAATCTCTGCCAGTCCTTCCTGACACTTATTTATTTTCCCTTCGCAACCGACAACAACATTCTCCACCATTATTGTACGGTCTTGTACTCTCCGGGTTTCCTCCTCGTGCTCCTTCAATTTCTCGTACACATCCCTTTTTACCGCGATTTGTTTCCCATCTAATCTGTCTGGCGCTTGTTTTACCGCTATTTCGCTTTCCTTCAGGGTCTCCTTAACCTGCTTTACTCCTACTCTGACTTCCTCAATTTCTCCCTCCCTTTGTTCGTGCAGGTCTCTAGTCACCCTACTCAGTTCTTCCCTAACCTCCGCGATCTCCTTCCTGCGCTCCTCACGTAACTTCACCGTTACCCCTTGTAACTCTTCCTTCCTTTCTTCCCGCATTTTCCCCTCTGACTCGTCTAGCTTCCAATTCATCCTTGCTTCTGCCCTGTCCTCTCTTTCTCTCATCTCAATTTTAAATTCTCTGACTTCGTTCGCTAACATTTTGGTTACCCATTCGGTTACCCCCTCTAGCATTTTCGCCAGTATCCCCCAATCAGACTGAGTTGGTGTGGTGTTACCTCCTCTCTCATCCCTCTCTTCTGACTCCTCCCCTGCTACGGACCCCCCAGACTCTACATCCTACTCCGTCACCAAATGTTTACTCAGAGTTACGACTACATTCTCCACGCGTCCAGCATCCTCACCCCCCTCTCTGTACAACGTTTCTCCCGCATTACTGAAATTACTTAAATTTTCCATCGACATTCTGACTACTCAAATTTACTGCCCACGTGCTCAAACTCCTCCCCTGACTACTGCGCACAAAGCCACGTGTACTTATTTAGCTCACACCAACCTTACTTACACAACTCGGAACTAGTGGCGTTATTACATATTGGGCCAACAACTGCGTGTACGCACTACCATTCAACATTTTACACACATTAACACTCACACACATCCTCTCGGGTACATGCACTAGTCTATAACTTTGTCGCCCGGATTTCCGGCTTACCCTTCACCTTCTCACTCTCACTGCTGCTGGTCCGCATGAACGTGGTGTGTCCGCCCACGCTGCCTCCACGTGCTCGGCTGGTTGAGCGCGTACTCCGTCCTCTGCTGCCGTCGTCTCTGGTCACCGTCTCCTCTCGTTTCCCGGCGTGCTGTTGCTGACTGCCTCGTGGCGATGCGCGCCACGCTCCTTTTTCTCCACACATGTTTAACAAGTTAGTCTCCCGTTTACGCTCTCCTCTCCCTCAACGTTTATTCTCATCGAGGCCCCATGCTCGGGCTCCATTTTATGTTGTGGCACTGCTCCCCTTCACACACATACTGCAGTTTGTTGCGCTCACGCCGACCACGTGCTCCCACAAACGCACCCTCGGTAACTCGCCCGTAGATATATATTAGATTTAACATGCCCTCGGCTAGCTGTAGTTTCAGTGGTACAGTCACAAGTTCTTACCTCAGTGTCGTGGATACGAGAAGAGAAGAGCGAAAACCAATATTTACCTCGTTAGGGATACACAGAGATCGTTATTACCAATAAATGATAGAAGTACCATTCGGCTGCACTAGGTTTATTGTATTCACAGATTCAATCTCAACAACACCAGTACAGTTCCCTGTACAACACCCGCGGTGGGCTCTTACCTCAAGCCTACATCTAATTTATGCTGCAAAACAAAAAGCTAAATTCGGAACAATAGTATTATTTGCACTACCCGGTGGCTCACGTTACCAGAAAACAGAATGCTATAGCCCCGATGTTAAAGGATCTCCACGGCACGTGCGCCCATGGGAGCTCTCCCCGCACGCGTCCGATCACTTCGACATCCAGATAGCTGAGAAAGAAAACATCCGGGATGCTCTACTCCCAGCATCCTCCTCACTTCTCTCTGGAAGTGCCCAGAGATGGCGCACCACAGCACGATCTCCATAGGTTAGCACCCTACCTACAGAAAGCATTCCTAAACTCATTGAAATGATTGTTCCATCTGAGAAACCACATTATCCCAGCCTCTACTGACACAACTCCATCACGCTCGACGATTCTTGAGACTGTACATATCTCTGGGCAACTAACAAGAAGCAAAAGTTACAAGATGGCTTCTCCCTTTCAATAAAAACAATAACAAATGATTCCACATACACGATTACACTTTCCTTAGCCCTGAATACTCTCACCTGTCACACATTACACTCAAATTGTTAACAGAAATTACTCGTATTTATGGTTCAGCCCACGCTCGTAAATTAATAGGTTTAACACATAAGTTATTGTGGAAATTATGTCTCGCTTAACTGAAAGTGTTCTGCTGTACGCTTGCCTTGGTCTACACCAACATTGAGGTGTTAAGTCCCGGCTCTGCAACTTAGATACTACTCACATGTCCTTTCTTAATTCTAACACTCGGTGATCTCGACGCACTACACTCGGCATGCCAGGTTTCCCAAGCACCGGGCGACATCTAACCTACAGCCTTCCATTATAGCTAGTGCCCCACGAAGCATCTCGGGATCACATTAGACCTATGCTGGCGCCGAAAACTATGTTCAAACGTACACTCCTTCCCCGCTTATCCGACTCTGTTTTAACCGAACCTTCAGTTAACCGAACCGTTTTTCTCCGTGTGATAAATGTGAATACATGCCCATTAATATGTACAAACATGTAGTATGATTAGCGCGCGCAGCACGCAATTGCCGTGTGCACTGTGCCGGTCACGAAGCGAACCGTGAGCGGTGCCGGCAACTGAACAGGCGGTTTGGTCGGGGGAAGGGTGGTGGCGGACGTGTAGGCAGGCAGTCGGCCGCTGCAGACCAATGTAATCAGTTTGACGAGTGTAGCAATTTATTTATTTATTTCAGCATGCATGCTATGGTGATAATTCTGTGTGCGCTTGCCCGAGACATATATAAATAAGCTTGGACGGGTGAAAGTAATTGTTCACTTGTCCGTTGGGCAGGTAATGCTTGCCAGCAAAAATAAGCGACGCCAACATTGGTAGTTGCTTTATTTTCGCGCACTAGTCGTGAACTGAGTTTAGCGGCGGCATAAAGTTAAGTTCGAAGACAATTAGCAGTAACAGAAGTGGGCGCAAGTGTACTCATTGACTTTGAGCAAGGTCACAAGTTTGTGATTTAATTCCGGCAGTGTGCCGACAGAAAACATGTCTGACCTACGTGAACGCTACCAAACCTAGATAGACAGTTCGTTGAAAAGCAGTGCTAAGGATAGACATGCTCGTTTTCACACACGGCCCACCACCCGTGATTTTTTTTTACTTTTTATTTTTGTTATTTCACCTTCAGCTGTCCAAACAGACTTGTTCCAAGACAAAAAAAAAGTGACTCTTGTTCCCACGCTCTTCCTGACGGTGTGTACGATACTTGAACAATGCAACAGCCAGCCAGCCTGCAAGGATTTATTGCTCTCGCTCAAGTTTATGGGACATTTAGTGTGTTAAATTATAATTTATAATTAGTTTACAATAAATGTTGAAATTGCCATTAAACTAAAAGATAAATACACGTACGGCCGACTGTGTGAGCATGAAGATTAATCAGAACAGCAAATGCGTCCTCTCATCCGCCATCCTTGCTGCTTATCTCAAAAAGCTGAAGGTCTACGGAGTAAAATATGAGCTGTAGCAAGCTAAGCAGAGATAAGCACGAGTAATTGTGTGGGTGCGTGTGTGAGGGAGAGAGACAGCGCTATCGTCTCTCCCAGAGGAATTTCTTCTGAATGTATGGTGTGTGTGTGTGTCTCGGTATAACACAGCCGGCTGCAATTATTCTTAGTGAAGAAACAGCATATGTCCGCCGTTATTCAGTCAGAACACGCGGTTCTTGTTCCAAACAGCCGTGTCATCTGATCTGAGCA
>PNEQ01092701.1:0-10244 GCA_003012365.1 Medauroidea extradentata
ATAAAAGCTGTCAACCACTGTGTACTCTCTACGACCGCCTTAGATGACAGCAGTCAGCCGGTGTGCACACTTGGTGACCGCCTTAGATGTTAGGAGTCAGCTGCCTTGTACACTGGGCGACCGCATTATATAACAGCTGTCAACCACTGTGTACTCTCTACGACCGCCTTAGATGACAGCAGTCAGCCTGCGTGCACACTCGGCGACCGCCTTAGATGTTAGGAGTCAGCTGCCTTGTACACTGGGCGACCGCATTATATAAAAGCTGTCAACCACTGTGTACTCTCTACGACCGCCTTAGAGGACAGTAGTCAGCCTGCGTGCACACTCGGCGACCGCCTTAGATGACAACAGTCAGCCGGCTTGAACAATAGGCGACAGCTTTAGATTACAGCAGTTAAGGCGTCCGTCTACCTGCCTATCAAACTGACGTTGCAGTGTGTTTGAAATACACGTTTTATAAACAAACTGTTCCGTGTGTGCTCACGCGGGTTTCGCACGAAAAGAAATAACATTTCAGACCAGGACGGAATACAATTTTCAACACATCACGTGTGTCGTAAACAGCATTTTTAAGCCCTTCAACATGGCCTAAAACGGCATGTTCATACTACCGTAGCTAACAATATTGTGGACGAATGTCTGCAAAACTAGTATAGGGCCCCGCGTTGGACTTTCCTTAAAACTTTCCAGCAATAAAAATATGGGGTCACCACTGAAAGTGTCAGTCAGGCGAGTGATCTACGATACCACTGCACGCCTTTACAGCGTCTTGCGGGAGATGCGATACCGCATCACAGGAGCTGGTCAACATCGCCCTTGATGCCGTGCCTCACTCACACTGCGGGCGCCTTAACCAGCGTGCACACTCAGCGACCGCCTTAGATGGCAGTAGTCAGTCGCCGTGTACACTGGGCAACCGCATTATATTACAGCAGTCAGCCACCGTGTACTCTCTACGACCGCCTTAGATGACAGCAGTCAGCCGGCGTACACACTCGGCAACCGTATTAGATGTCAGCAAGGATAAAATTAAAGCGGTTCGGTTAGGAACTAATTTCAAATGAAAATAATGGTGCGTGTCAATATGTGTGTCTTAGAGGGAAATAAAGAGAGAGAGAATGAGAGAGAGAGAGTTGGGGGGGGGGGAGCCAGTACAGGGCCGTAGCCAAGATTTTTGTTTAAGGGAGTGGGAGTCTCGAACCTGGGAGTTTTTATAAAATGACACTGATCTCCCCCCCCCCTCCATAAAGCGTGGGGTCCGAGGGTCCTGCTCAGGATAAATATGGATTTTCAAGGCGCAAAATGGTGCTATTTAAACAGTTTCCATACAATTAGGGGGGGGGGTTCTGGACCCTATTGCCCCCCACCCTTTCTGGCTACGTCCCTGAGCCAAAGATAAATGAAATCGCGTTAAAATAGAGTGCGTTAGTTTTGCGTGGTTATAGTAGTAATGAAACAGTAAGTGGAAAATATGTTTATAATTTGCCTGTGAAGTGAGTATAGTGGGAGTGTTTCCCCCCAGAAAATCGAATTTAAAACTACATTTCTATAAAGTAAAATCAAAACTTATGGCAACTTCATTGTGTGGACACTATTCTGAGTGTCGTTACTTAATACATTTCTTTCTTTGTTTTAAATTTTTAAAAAATGCAATTTTTAAAGTCGATTCACAGTGTACTTATTCTGACATACCTATTGCATTCACTTCACAGACAAATATCGCCAGGCGAGATGAACGCACTCCGTTCCAACTCATATTTGCGGAGTTTACGTAGGATGTAATCATATGTAGTACGTGCTTTCTCAAGTCATTACTGTTGAAAGATTGAGAGGGAACCGCCCACGTGACGAACATGGAGAAGATATCGGTAGGCTTGGGAAAGTAGGGAAGGGGGAGGGAGCTTGGGTGCGAGTTTCTACAGTTCTTGCAAAAATATTTTTTAAAATCCAAACCCGGGCCTATATCGTAAAATCACTTCATAACTTTGTTACACATAGTATTATCTTTATACGTTTATTTATTTAAATGACTCTGGACTTTACGGTTATCCTAAAAACATTTATAATCGAAACGAAACTACTCCTCCCAATGCTTTTCTTATGGCAATACGTCGCTGGCAGGTGAAATATTTTTTTGTGGCCGTTGTAGGCATTATTTTGCAAAATCGCTATGTAACTAAGTCCGCGTTATAACTGTTGATGTTCATGATTTTTTTCATAGCATTCCTTGGAGTAGTAAATGAAATATTTTACGAAACATGAAGTTTTTGCTGCAAACAAAGGCAGGGATTGTCCAGACGTCACGAATGGCCACGTCCTGGAAGTTCAGCGCTTTCTCAAGAGATCGCGTGCTGGTCGAACAGGTTCGAGGAAAATAAAACTTGAGCCATTGTAAGTAATTCGTATCACGTTAACGTAAGAAAATTAGAATGATTAGGAATTTTAATGATCACAGTTGAAACTCAGGAATCCCTGAAATAAGCATTATAGAGCGGTTATAAAAAGTCACGAGGTTAGTCTGGGAAGGTCAAAAACGTCAGTTTAGACAAAATGTAACCAGATTATGATGCGTTCTATTTTTATTTACTTATTTAAATAGCCTCTCGTATTTCTAGCGCTTACTAGAGTGGAGTTGTCATAAATACATCAGAATAGATAGGTTATTAACTTGTTACAAATACTTCAAATTTCAATACTGACGCAAATACATAAAAAACTAAGCAATTACAAGTTATTATACATATACATAACAAACAATTTCAAGTTTTCAAAAATACATTAAAATGATTGCAAGTAGTCAGAAAATTTTATAAGTTGGGTGCAAATATTTATATATTATTAATCTTTAAAAAATTTATATAAACACATTTATAAAAGAATGACACTTATACAGCACAATAGGAGACTTCATTTACCACAATGTTTTGTAGACATAGGGGTACGTAATCCATTTAGGTTTTTTACTCTCTGCCTTCTTTTTTTTTGTTGTTGTTATATGTAAATGTTAGTTTTTATTTCGGTTAGTATCAAGTAAATATAGACTACAATTGTACAACTCATGCCCATGGCTTAGCCAACAAATTTGTAATGTACATATTGCCTCTTTTGCAAGAACTTTTGGCTCATTGAGGCCCGTTGTTTATAAATAAAAAAACTTACAAGGTTAAAAATAGCTGCGAAACAACACGAAACGAATACACTTACGCCCCCTCTCTCACACACTCGCACTATATATATATATATATATATATATATATATATATATATATATATATATATACATATGTGTGTGTGTGTGTACATACATACATACTGCCCTCGTCGCATTTAGTAAAGTATTTAATATATAACAAATAGTATTATATATAGGCAGTAGTACATAATATACGTCAAATTGTATATTATTTATTATTTTATAAATAATGTAATATTATATAGACGTAAAATATAAGTAAAGTTAACGAGTTAAATATGCATTACGTACTTTTGTCGCATTTAGTTAAAAATTCAAAAGTGTGTGAAATACGTAGGCTTAATTTTGATTCCCGCAAAATTTAGTTTCTCGCTTGTGTATTATAAAAACATAATATTCCATGTATCAATTAAGGAGCACAAAATACGCAGCGCTTGTGCGCCCATCTCGTGAAGAACCTTTTTTTCGACATTTACCTTCCAGTTTTACAAAGCGAGTGATCAGACTCTGCCGTTTTATACCGTGATCAAAACACAGCTAACCTCTGGCGATCGACAAAATCTGGTTACGTGACTGTGCAAACTTACACTAACCTTACTTCAGCAAGTTGTTCTGCATAACCGCCTTATAATGGACGACAATGCAACCCTCCACACATCCCGTGACAAATGCTATGTGGTTCGCATCCCTTGATGTGTTTCTTCATCTCGCACCCGTTTTACTGTACAGTTCATTCGTAATATTCTTGTTAGACTCATTATTTATATTTTGAAGTGTAACTAATGACAGAAAAATTGAAGTACAAATACAAATGCCAAGAAAATAGTTTTGGTATAAATATTTACATAACTGCGTAGTTATGTTGTAACATTTGTCTGCCGGAGAAGCAGAAGGGGTAGTCCATAAACGGTAACGATTTTATTAAACATAATATCTTTGTGTTTTGCCTAACTTTTACAAGGTTAAATTTAAGTCATGAGTATTTTTAAATAATGAGTTCCTGTTGCTACAATACAAAAATATTAATTTTTCAATCCATTACAAAAAGTATGCTTAACAATTTTGACCTACCCCTCTTGTCTCTCTGGAACAGAATTGTAGGTTAAAAATGTGACCTGTATTTCATTTAACCAAATTTATATTTATTAAATAAAAGTAAATATGACGTGTTTTATTTTTTATATACGTATAACTGCAACAATATTTAAACAACATGAAAATCTTTAATGTAATTTACTTTATCGTATACAGTTATAGAACCAAAATAATTCCAAAGCGGACAAATCCTTGAATGCAACCTTTCAACTAAAGGAATCATTTGTGAAAGGCCGTGGGAATTCGAGGGCACAGATGTTTCCTTGAAAATTTGGAAACGGCCATTACGACAGTTCTAATAATTTAGCAGTAAAATAACAAAAATTATGTAAATAACGCCTAGTGGATATATACATACATACACACACACCAACACACACACACATACATATATACACACATATATATTTATACGGCAGGAACAGGCCATACACACCAAAAGAAAGAAACAATGTCTCCTATTGTAATTTCCACAAAGTGTACATACCTCTTAAGGGGTGCATTTTACAGATCATACTGTCAGATATTCGTGTCTTGTTTTGATGTGTACTATCTCTTTCCAACGGGTCCTCTCGAGGATATCTCCCCCCCCCCCCCCATCGTCACTATCATTACGGCGCTGCGCCATACTCATCTCGTGTCACTCCTCACGAAAGCTGGAGACCTCGACGTTACTCGCTGACCAAAATCCCTCGCTTACTGACTACAATCCTGTTATGTTTCCATATACTGCAGTCGAGAAAAGCCATTTTTTGTCGTTTTGGTGGCCCGAAATTGATGTTCCTAAACAAACGGGCCAAATTTTTAAACCAATGTGACGTAATTTGGAGTTTGTGTTCTTTTCGTGGATATACAAACTATCACAAAACAAACTGTAACACGTGCAACTCTTTTGAAGGGCAGATACTGAGTCTTCTTAAACCGGTAACCGGGGTTACTTTGACATTATAGGGTAACATTGTTTACTCAAAATTATTTGTATTTGTGCTAAGTGAAGAAATTTTCAAAAATTACTATTAGGTTCAAATAGTTTTAATAGGCCTACAAGACTTCAATTGTCCGTTTATTTACAAAAAATAAAAAGTAATAAACAATTACAAACAATTACACGTAATGTTTAAATTGCCTAAGTTACCCTGCCAGATGACAAATATTACCAAATGTAACTAACACAGTCTAACCTAATACAACCCTACCTAACCTGACACAAACATACCGTAACCTAAGCAAAGCTCTACCTAACCAAACCTAAGCCTAATTAACTTACCCTACTTAACATAACCCTACCTACCTAACTTAATCCATATATAACCTAACCCGTATGTTACCCAACGTTATTCGTTACTGTATCCATTCCTTCTCTTACATCACTTACCCCAACTTAAGTCTAACCTACATTGATCTGTACTGGGCAGCACTGAGGTACACTTTCTTTTACTAAATTGTATTTTCCTGCACTGTGTTGCACCAGCATGCACTAACTTGCCCCAACTTTATCCTACCAAAACTATCTAAAAACAGAACAGTTTTTTGGACATAGGCTACGCCATTGCAAACAAATGTTGTGGTATTGCAGAAAAACCCGCTATTACAAAAAATAGGACTACAAGCCTATAATCTGTAGTCAACATACATATATGAAACGTACAGACAATTCCTGAAAGGAGTGAAATCATATATGCAATACGGTAATATTCGCCCGCTGTCGTATAAAAAAAAACTGTTCTGTTTGTATTACGAACCCATTTCAGGAATTGTTCAATGATCACACTATATAACTAAAGCCTACTTAACCTAACCCTACCCAACCTAACCTAATCTAAACCACGGCCGTAGAAGAACAGGTCTGGACACTCGCCTGAATATTTGACCCCCTTGTTGTTTGGCTGTAGTTCACCAGGTTACCGAGAATATTGTGTTTTATTGGCGCTGATGTTAGTGCGGTCGGATTAAATTCCGCCCACTTCCTTTCCGCTAAGATAAACAATTCATCAAAACGTATTTTTTATCAATTTATGAAATGCTTTCTTCGCTCACAAATTTAAGAAAAGGCTCCAGCAATCTTTATTTAGTTTATAAATTTAACAATGGAAAAAGTGGGCGGAGTTTAGTCCGACTGCCCTAACAGAAGCGCCAATAAAACACAACATTCTCGGTAACTTGACGAACTACAACCAAACAACAAAGGGGGTCAAGCAAAATACATTGCAGTGGCGATGCGTGACCGAATTTGAAAGGCACGCTACTAATCATAAATGCGACTACTAGAATTTTATCGTTTAAACAGGGAAAGAAGGCCGGGGAAGGGGCTTAAAACTCAGAATATTTTAACGGAGAGAAATAATAAAAACGACTAAACCGCATATTCCTTGCCAGCAAGCGTGGCTGTCAGTTTAGCAACTGATGTAATAGAAATCATACCGAAACGTCTTGTATAGTGTCTGTTAAGGTACCAGGTATCGCGTCAAAGATTCTTTATCAGGATGCGTGAAGGCAGTATGACGGGATACCTGATACCTTAAGATAAAACCAAGGAGCCAGCCAGGCGGTGGGTCAGATTGTCATGTTACTTACTATCTACAAAATGTCTCTTTGGTAAAATCGCGGCCGGTGATGTGGCTGATGTTCGAGGCTATTGACTGTAGAGTTACAACATGCGTATTATTACAATCATTTCTCTTATAAAGCCTTCGTTTAATATCCTGCCATCAATGCTGTTGAACAATTTTCGTGTTTTTACAAAGAATAGCTTTGGAATCCTAGTTGTCAATAAAACCTTAGTAATACTAACTTTGCAAAATTGCATAATTTTCTAAGTTACTTGCATTATTAGTTAGGCTACTTTAGGCAACTCGGTTTCTAAACTGTTTCATTGTAAAAATAGCCTACAAAATATTACCGTCAACAAACGATCTCATAAGGATAGTTTAGATATGTTTATGAGAACAGAGCACAAAACACCATAATCGAAATTAATTCTGCAAAATTTACAAAAAAAAAATTCTAATAAAGAGAATTTTTAAATAAGACTACAGCCATGTTAAATTATGCAAATTTCAGGTGTCGGCCTACCTTCTATGATGAGGTCACATATTTGCTGGAAAGTAAAAAACACTGCTGGAAAAAGTAATTCACACACACAACACTTGCATCCACATGTTTCCGTTTCATCCATTTGATGTATTTCGGTTTTTAGTCTCGCAAGATCACTTTTAATCCTAGAACAGATAGCGCAGCTAATAATGGTAAATTTCAACGTACATTAACCAATTTAAACTTAAAAAACGATAATATTCACTTGACAGTTTACCGTGCAGCGCGGGAACTAGCCAAAATACTGGATTCGTGTAACTTGTAAAAACCAACAGCCGGTGACCAGTTTTGCCAACTGAAGTTTGTATAAAAAAACACTAATGGTACTGGAATAATCACCGGAGACCTATCTTATCAATAGAAAAGAAAATGTCCAATTTACTAGTATCAGTTTAAACAGTCTTCGCCTCCCTGTTTAATCAACGTATAAGTTACAAAACTTGACCGGTAGTAGATTATCTAAAATCACAGTATCTGGTGACAAAACTACTAAAGTGGCAATTCTTCTAGGTTCGGCAAAATTCGGATCACTTCGATGAGAAAGCACTGCAATCGTAGCTTCTAACACAGCGTCACGTAGTCAATCCTCTCCCTTATTCCTTCCGCCCGGCCACCCCTCTAACCCCTTCATTCACCAGAATACTAATGCTGCAAATCTATCCACTAGAAGCGATATTGGAAGTGCTTTTAAACAGCTTGTTTTGGTAGTTTACGACTTCTTATCTTCCAATTGACAGTATTGTAATCCGAGCGGAATATGAAAATGAGACATCTATCTGCACGAGTCATAGTCAGCTTCTAGTAGAGACAAGGTTGCAAGTAAATATTTATTACAATCACAGGGTTGTCAGGAAGCTGCCTGGGCAAGCACTGCTTGCCTTGCTTACCCTAACAAGACACCACTGATTTTGTTAGATAGGCGAGTGTCCAGACCTGTTCTTCTACGACCGTGATCTAAACTAACTTAACCTACCCCAACCTAACTGTACCTAACTAAGGTTAATTCTACTACAGGTTAGAAAGATCAGTGTTATAAGTTTGGCACAGGGTAAATTTCTGCCACTTGAGCGCTGGTATCGCTAACGCACCAAACTGACCAATCACAGAGCATTCCTGAATTTTAAGTTATATTTAGTTGATAATTTAAAACGCGAAATCGGTTTCTTTTCACTTTAAAATAAAATTAAATGACAAATGTAATTTCCAAGTTCATTTACATTTAATTTTAATACGGTTCGTATTTTTCTGGTCTCTTAGCGATCGAAGCGAAACTAGTGGCAGAACTTTTCCCTGCGCCAAGCTCTCCCATAAGAAACCGTATTTTCTTTCTAACCTGTAGTAGAATTAACCTTAACCTAACATAACCTAATCCTGCAAAACCTAAGCTAAACTACCCCAACACTACATAACATTACCCAACCTAAAACCCGATTCACAATGCGCAGTCGGCAGTCAGCAGTCGGCAGTCCGCTGTCGGCAGTCAGAGATTAATATGTACATTAGGATGTGTGTATTCACAATGTGCAGTCCTCAGTCGAGCAGTCCACAGCTCAGCAGTCGGAGATGGCGAACTTTATCTCTGACTGCTGGACTGCCGACTGCCGAAAAATTCCATCCAATCAGGCGTTACTCGCGTAATCATGTGATGTAAACAAATATTGTTTTAAGAGATTTAATATGGTTCTAAAGCAAACTAAGCAATTTTACAAATTTAAAAACAATATGTTCAAAACATGGCCGATTATTAAATAGAAGTTTTTAAAAATAATGCAAAAACATAATGACTGCTGGACTGCACATTGTGAATTGTATTCGACTGCTGACTGCGCATTGTGAATCAGGCATACCCATCACAACCTAACGTAACCCTACATAACCTAATGATACTAAACATACCACAACCCTCCCTATCCCTACCTTCCACACCCCAACCTAACTTAACCCAAACTCACTTAAAGCAACCTAACCTAACGAACCTAATCAAACCCGTTCTACCACTACCTAAACATATTGTGCTAAAAACTAAGTTGCACTTTCTTGCAATATGTTGCACTTTCTTGCACAAAGATGCACTCCCTTGCATTATGTTGCACTTTATGACACTTTATTTCACTAAGTTCCTTCAGCATGCATTAAATTGACTAATAACACGTAAATGTCCCTAATTAACATAGGCTAGACCACGGCCGTAGAAGAACAGGTCTGGACACTCGCCTGAATATTTGACCCCATTGTTGTTTGGCTGTAGTTCACCAAGTTACCGAGAATATTGTGTTTTATTGGCGCTGATGTTACGACGGTCAGACTAAATTCCGCCCACTTTCTTTCCGCTAAGACAAACAATTTATCAAAACGTATTTTTTTATCAATTTATGAAATACTTTCTTCGCTGACAAATTTAAGAAATGGCTCCAGCAATCTTTATTTGCTTTATAAATTAAACAATGGGAAAAAGTGGACGGAGTTTGAGTCCGACCACCCGGAAAACAGCTTCAAAACATACGACACTTTCGGCAACTTGACGATCTACAGCCAAACAACAAGGGGGCCAAGCAAAATACATCGTTAGAAAGGCGAGTGTCCAGACCTGTTAAGGCCCTGGCACAATTGGCATTGGCGTTGGTGTTTTGGCGTTGGTGGTTGGTGTTGGTGACACTTGAAGTACAGGAAAGCATATGTGACATGGCACAACAGGCGGTAGGCAGTAGGTGGTTGGTGGTTGATGTTGGTGGTTGGTCCCAAAATCATTTAACTCGCAGTTGGTGGTTGGTGTTGGCGGTTGGTGTTGGTGGTTGGTGTTGGTGCGAGTTCAAAATATTGAACTTTTTACCACCAACCGGCCAATCAGAAAGAGTGTTGC
>PNEQ01092702.1:0-10244 GCA_003012365.1 Medauroidea extradentata
TCTGTGAGTGCATCTAGTCTGTGAGTGCATCTAGTCTGTGAGTGCATCTAGTCTGTGAGTGCATCTAGTCTGTGAGTGCATCTAGTCTGTGTGTGCATCTAGTCTGTGAGTGCATCTAGTCTGTGAGTGCATCTAGTCTGTGAGTGCATCTAGTCTGTGAGTGCATCTAGTCTGTGAGTGCATCTAGTCTGTGAGTGCAGGGAGGCGAGGTACTATGGCGAATGTTAGGTTCTTTGAAAATATAGGGTATAATTTATAAAAAATTGTACATTTGTCGTCTGTAATTTCATTCCAGCCTGTTAACTGTATATTGCAGCCTCTCAGGAAGCATACAGAATGCACTGTGATGCCTATTATTTATTTACGTACGTACAACTTTTATGTTGTGGTATTTGTTCAAACGAAATAGTTGTATGTACGTAATTAAATAGTAGGAATCACAGTTCATCCTGCAACTGGTATTATTTAATTTAATCTGCATGAATATTCTCGAGTGAGGTTGTTTACAATTAATTAATAATTCAGTTATTTAAATGCATCGTTAGATTTAAAGGCGGCTTTGACGATGTAATCTCTAAAAATGTTTTAAAAATTTAAGTGTAATTTATTTAGCTTCATTGATATATTTAGTCGCTAACTTTGTTATATCCCATTTTAATACAAGAATTTGTTGAAACTCGTTAAAGAACGTCGAATAAAAATAGCGTGCAATGTATTTAGCAGCAATACCAACTTAACTAAAAACTTGAAAACGGAATATTGTCACACTGTTGGGCTTCAAGAATGTGTACCTAAAGTGGTGTGAAAAATAAGACAGAGCTTCGTGTCTCAGTGTTGCTTGTTGTATATGTAGATGTATGAGTGTACCTACACCGTGTCACAGCAGTGTAGTGTGGACCAGGAAGTGTGGGTGCAGGGGAGGGGCGGTGTCCCTGGAGAGACGGTCAATGTGAGCGTGGCCTAGCTAAATGCAACATACACTACTTGTTGCGTCATGCTGTCCACCTTCCTAGTCACTATACTTACACTGTACTGTACTTATCTCGTGTACAACAACTAACCTGCCCGAGTTACTCAGTCGAGCACATCCAACATAGCGCTATTCAAGCACATACAATAATTACTGTAGCTAGTTTCGATTTTTTGTAAGCTAACTTCACTCGGATAATCAGTGTGTTCGTAAATATGTTATTTTTTACAAAATTATTGCACATGTGTCCATTGTGTCAATGTACGGTGAGAAAATACTTTTCAAATGATGACAGAAAGGTAATTTCAAAGTATCACGTAAATTAAAAAAACAATTTCCTGTCCACTCAAAATATCTAAAAACAATTTTTTCAACCTGTTATATGTAGAAAACTACTTACGCGATTCGTGCGAAACTTGTCTAGGAGCATGCTATTGGCTTAAAACATTCCACCAATAAAAAGACGGGTGACCACTGAAAGTGTCAGTGAGGCGAGTGATCTACGATACCACTGCAGTGTCTCGCGGTAGAGGTGATACCGCACCAGATGAGCAGGTCAACATCGCCCTTAGTGCAGTGCCTCACTCACACTAACACACGGTCACCAGGCAGGCGCCTTAAGGGCGTGGCTACCGCAATTTTCATCACCATTTTTTAATTTTTTATTTGTACGAGATATTTTTTCTTATTTTAGACACAAAAAGTGACTAAATTTGGTTCTTATGAAATTTTTTTATCTCTCATAGTTTTCGCGTAATGGCTGGAATAAAAATTATTTGTATTTTTAAAAAAATATTGACTTTTTTTTAATTTTTGTTTTCAGTTTCAGCATTTCTTTAAAAACAAATAATTTTTATGAATTATTTTAATGAGCATGCCATTGTAGCTTGAACTGTCTCTATCCACTGTGATTTTTTTTAGTTTGGTGAATCAGTTGGTTTTAGTGCAGTCGTTAAAACGGAAACATGCAAAATATGACTTTAACAAGCCATTACGCGAAAAATATGAGGAATAAAACAAATTCATAAGAGCCAAATTTAATCACATTTTGTGTATAAAATAAGAAAAAATTATCTGGTACAACTATAAAATAAAAAAATGGTGATGAAATGGCGGTAAACCGCGCCCTTAAGGGTGTTCAAGTGTGATAAAATCATAAATTTATATATTTATGAAATATTATTAGTTTTGTAGACGATACTTGTGAGTACAGTTTTTTCTTACGAAACAATTTTAGCTTTCATAGTTTTCTCATAACGGTGTGACAAAGTCAATTTTGCTGGTTCTACTGTCATGTAAATAGTGGAAATCAACTGACCTACTTGAATAAAATAATTCACTGTGATATTACATCCCATTAGTTATGCAATAAAGTACTTATAAGACCATAACGTAATATTTTGAAATTTTAAAACATTGCAAAAGTACAAGTAAATTCTGCAATTTTAAAATACAAAAAAAAAAAATTGTTCACGGGAATTTTAAAAATGTTTTATTACGTAGTCGGTGGCATGTTATTTCACTGTGGCAGCAGAACATGCCAATTTTGACTTCAACTAAAGTTAATTCTACTACAGGTTAGACAGATCAATGTTATAAGTTTGGCACAGGGAATATTTCTGCCACTTGAGAGCTGGTATCGCTAGTTCACCAAAGTGACCAATCACAGAACTTTCCTGAATTTTAAGATTTATTAAGTTGATAATTTAAAACGCGAAATTGGTTTCTTTTCACTTTAAAATTAAATGAAATGACAAATATAATTTCCACGTTTATTTAAATTTAATTTTACTACGGTTTCGTATTTATCTGGTCTCTTAGCGATTGAAGCGAAACTAGTGGCTGAAATGTTCCCTGTGCCAAGCTCTCCCATAAGAAAACGTATTTTCTTTCTAACCTGTAGTAGAATTAACCTTAGTTCGACGCACCGTTATGAGAAAACTATGCGAGTTAAAATTGTTTCGTAAGAGGAAACTGTACTCACAAGTATCGTCTACAAAACTAACAATATTTAATACAAATATAAAATTATGATTTTATCGCACATGAACACCGTTAAGCGTGTGTAGTCTACAAATATGCGTTAACACGCCTCTACACGTTTTTTAAAGTCTATATGGGCAAACTACAAAACTACCAAATTATGTAATGATTTTTGCCATCTTTATGAGCAAATATTGACCCAGATTTACTCATTTGTTAAGCGTAATATGTTTCGGCACAATTAACCCGTGTATGAGATTCCTGCGTCACATATTGTTCTTCAGAAGGACGTTACTGGAGAAAATGTTTGTTCAGCAAGTTCGTAAAACCCGTTGTCTAAGGAATTTTTTAAAATTGGCTTTGAGAAAGATATAATTTTAATCAGGCTAAGCCCTGTTAAACAATTCAACTTGAAATTTTTACCATACCCTGATTGACCTAGGGACTTTTCTTATAGGCCGTTCGGAATAAAGTGTGCACTCAAAAAAGCCTTGTTAAAGTTCTATTTTAATCGAATTCATATATTTCCGCGTGTAACGGCTAACGAAGGGAAATATCTTACCTCTCTGAACACAACACTTGAAGTTTGCGCGTCTGACATACATTGTGTTGTCTGGAAGAATCCACACAGCTCATAAGAAGTTAATTAAATATATGAAATGCAAGAATGTCGTTTTCGGTTGATTTTGTTTCAGTACTGTCGTATTTGTTAAGTTGTACAGCTTGTTCTTTGCAACCTCTCGTAGTTTTACTACGTTGGCTTGCGTCAAAAATTCCTTCGTCCAGTGAGTAGAGACGAAACAAATTCGCGTGTTCACTGTCTTCCAAGAATATGAGTGTAGTGAAGTAGACAGAAGCTATTTATTGGCTGCTCGTTGTCACAGTGATATCACGTGATTGTCGGGCCTATATTAGTTGCTTCTTCTTCACTATTGGCTGAGCGACCTTCAGGAAAGTATCAAATAAGTCAAGGTCATTTGAAAAACTGACCCGAACTGATAGTTGGTTCAATTATAGCTTGTGCCTAAATGACAATCAATGCGGGTTTTAGTTCAGTGCCAGTGCAATATTGCTCAGGCCGCCGTAGTGTTTGGTGAAGTATGTTGGCGACAATGATGTATGTTTGTCACTTGGCGGTCACAAGTGCAGTGAGTGATCATGAACGAGGAAGTACACAGAACATACTGGTACATGTGACCTTGAGTACTCAGTGGTCACTGCTGCCATGTGAGTCACTTCACACACAGATCAATGCCAACATAACTGTACAACATCCAGATACAACTGTACACTCATACTGCAGTCTGTATCCGCGCAGTTTGAAAGTACAATACATGCTACAAATAATTACTTATATATACGTCCCAGTTTACAAAATAATTGTTTCATGCGAGACACAACTTACGTCAAATAACTTAAGAAATATTCTGATAAGGAAAGATAGATTTTTTCATATAATTTGTGGAATATAAATGTTAAAATAACATTAATCATCAATTTTCCTCATACAACAGTGTTACTCCATATATTTAACAGCACACTTTTATAAATTAAAGAAATATGTCTAAAACTGACCTATGGATAAGTGATTGCGTGATCTAGCATTGAAACACCTTGTCTATGCGTTACCTGGGCATAAATGTAGATTACTTTAGCTCGGCGTAATATTTCAGTAAACACACGTGAGTCTTATATAACCTAGGAAATTAAGCACTGCTCTTGAACCTAATTTTCACAAAAATTTACACAATGTATCGCCATGTTTGTTTGTTTCCGAGATTTTACATTGTAGTGTAGTTACCATTACAAACCTACGAATTTATATAAGTCATGTATTTCCTGGGTAAAAACTGAGAAAAAAAAAGTACAAAGATTGACATAAGTTGATAAGATGCCTGCGTGTGCTTCCTATGTCAATGGAATAAAAGAAACGAATAATTAAAAATATTATTTAAGTAGTTTTGAAATAAAACTATTATAATTTAAGACGTATTAAATTTTTTTTACACAAATTAAAAAATAAATTAAAGAGATTTCATTTCATATGTACGTTGAAGTGTTAATACTACATAAACATTTCTTTCGAACTCATACTTTTGTTCACCTGTTACAGTGTCTTTAAATGTTTTGTTTTTCTTGTAAAATTAAATTACTATCTTGCTATAAATCAAAAGACATAAATTACGTAAAAAACTGTAGAAGATTATTATACGCTGTTTCTGTGAATCGCAAGACAAATTTCTGCAAAATATATTACTAATAATACCTTACGGGCAATTTTTGCTTTCGTGCGTAAATAAATATAACGGAAATGTTTCGTATTTTTACTAACTTGATTTGTTATTCAAGTTGTATCTTGTGCCTACTGTACCACTGATACTGTAATGTTTGGTATCGTATGAGGTATGGAAATATATAAGAAATGTGCTGGCAGCTGCATCTTACGACTACTCCATGTCTGTGAAGTGAACATATTACACAAGCCAGTCTCAGAGTGGTTCACATTTCAGCTCAACTTTATTTTCTGCATATGACATTGTCATTGTTGTCAAAGACGGTAAATAATGGCAACATAATGTTTAGTTCTTGCACGGACTGTAATATAGTTCTGTGTGCTGTAACAATACAAGGTGTTTGTTGTGTCAGCTAGGAAGGTGTCGTTGATTGATGCGAACACTACTGAGACTAAGATATAGTCAACTGTTTCTTGTGAGGTGTTTGAGTGAACAACTTAGTAATACACTTCGCAACACACGTCATCTACAAACATTGTTTGTAGCTAATCATTACCACAAATGTGTACGGCTTAAGGCTTTATATAGGTCGTTCAGGATAAAGTGGGCACTAAAAATTTTACGTTGAAAAATATCACTAGCTGTTACTGCATATAATTCAACGTAAACCATAGTTACCTTACTTCTTGTTAGGTTGGCAGCGAAGTTGCTCAATATAGTTCCGTGCATTTTCCTATTTAAATACGACAGTATTGAAACAAAATCAACCGAAAACGACATTCTTGCATTTCATATATTTAATTAACTTCTTATGAGCTGTGTGGATTCTTCCAGACAACACAATGTATGTCACACGCGTAAACTTCAAGTGACGTGTCCAGAGAGGTTAGATATTTCCCTTCGTTAGCCGTTACACGCGGAAATATATGAATTCGATTAAAATAGAACTTTAACAAGGCTTTTTTGAGTGCAAACTTTATTCCGAACATAGCATTACAATAATAACTGGCATAATTACTCTCAACTAATGCAACCTTCACTTCGATAGTCTGGTGATACTAACACTTCCCTCCCATTACATATATCATACAATCATATTTGCAATAAAACTACATTTTCTACGATAGCTTTATAATTATAACATTAGAGGAAGCTCAACCCTGCAGTGTTTCTCACATAGAGCTTCATTTCTTGGTAAGAGTCTCTATCATTCTGCAATCAGACTAATTAACCTTTTACAAAATATTGATAAGTGAACAAGTTTAGCTTATTCAGAAAGTCCCTTAAAAATTCCTTTCGTCCAAAGCTTTCTAAAGCACGGAATAATTTTTGTCTGAAAGATACAAGTAACCATATTTTCATTAATATTTTTACGTTGAATTTGCTGACATAATTATATGACTATTGCCAATAATAAGGTAAACGATATTTAGTTTGCATTGTATTGATAACGTGACTGTACAGAAGTTTATTTGTAAAAATTTCATATAATTCTTGTATTATTTCTTATGTAATATCTTACAGCTTATTGTATAAGTAACATTGTATATGTTGTTGACAAATGCATTCTTGATAATGAGAAAATGGATGCCAGTAAATAAATAAGAACAACCTCGTTAGGAAAACACGTATAACGCAATAAAATGCCGGACATGTGGACAAATAGTTATGTGTTAACATAGCATAGTCCTTACAGACGGAACTATTCACTGAGACAGACAGGAAACGCCGACATTGAACGGGAGTAACTGAGATGAACTATATCATGATAATTGAACCAGGAATGTAAGCAGGTAAGTGCACTGTTGTGCCACTGTGTCGTGTATGCACGAGTGATTTCGTGGAACTACTTATAAACATATATTAACTCTTGTGTTAGGCCATCTTTGCTATAACATTATAAGAATATAAATGTACAAGTGAAATATACCAGTTGCCATATGCCTTATACGTTACAGTATTATACACGAGTTATGAACTGTGCTGCTAACATAATATTTTTTTTTAAACTTAAAACAGAGCAGATCTCATTGCAGCGTCTCACAGTTTTGTTGAAAATAAATTTATTTGGTTAAATAATTTTTTTAAAGTAAAAAATTTGTTTGACAAATTACGCATTTGACATAATTTCGTGTACTAACGCGCTAGCCCAAACCATATAACTTTTGGAAAAAAAACTTGGCTATTTAAGAAATAATGTGTTCAACAAAACTATAGACTAGTTCTGCGCTATATGTTAAGAACATCTGCTTTGTTAAACAAATAATTCTTTGTAATACAGTGTAAATGTTTCATCATTGACTTTAAAATGGCCGTCTGTCCAGGCCTCGGGAATGTGCAGAGTTTCAAGAGAAACCCACGAGTGAAGTGAGGTCTACTTAGGAACAGTTTTGTAAGTTCATCATATATATATATATATATATATATATATATATATATATATACAGGGCGTGTACACCACACATTACCAACAATATAGTGTCATACAATGATGTTGTCAGCACTGAATGTGTCTCCTAGAGGTAAGTTACTGGCGGGAAGACTGCACTCTAGTTCAGTGCACATTTGAAGTCTACATCCACACCTGTTTCGTCCTTAGCACTCCCACACTTGCCAGTAAGGTGCAGGATAGTTCACTAGGACCGAGTACAATATTATATATTATATCAGATAAGAGGTATAGTATAAATATGTTCTGGTCAAATATGAAGCTGTGGTAATATATTGTGTGTTTCTTCAAGTTCGTGTACGCAGTAGTAATTAGGCGCAGAGGAAAAGGCATAGATTGAATCGTTGAGAAGTTACTTTATATTTACAATGGACTTACAGACGAACTGAATATAATATCAGCTAAATGTTACCTCAAGGGCTAAGGAACCTACCCAGTAAGCCAGCTTCATGCTTGCTGTCGTAAAGCGTAACATAAATTGCGCAGTGGACTTTAGCCATAAGGTTTGAAAAATGCCATCCTTGTTCCATTATACCAATACCAGACTTTGGAGGTGTAAACAATAAATGAAAGGCGTTGTAAGCGAGAGTCCTAGCTGGGGAAAGATTAACAGATACGTGTCACGTGGCTCACTATGTATCACGGCCGTAGAAGAACAGGTCTGGACACTCGCCTGGATATTTGACCCCCTTGTTGTTTGGCTGTAGTTCACCAAGTTGCCGAGAATATTGTGTTTTATTGGCGCTGATGTTAGGGCGGTTGGACTAAACTCCGCCCACTTCCTTCCCGCTAAGATAAACAATTTATCAAAACGTAATTTTTATCAATTTATGAAATACTTTCTTCGCTCAAAAGTTTAAGAAAAGGCTCCAGCAATCTTTATTTACTTTATAAATTTGACAATGAAAAAAATGGACGGAGTTTTGAGTCCGACCGCCCGGAAAACAGCGCCAAAAAATGCGACATTCTCGGTAACTTGACGAACTACAGCCAAACAACAAGGGGGTCAAGCAAAATACATTGGTAGATAGGCGAGTGTCCAGACCTGTTCTTCTACGACCGTGCTATGTGTGTGTGTGTGTGTGTGTGTGTGTGTGTGTGTGTGTGTGTGTGTATATATATATATATATATATATATATATACACACAGTATATATAAATGAAAGCTGACTGATTGACTGACTGACTGACTGACATATCAAACTACAGCCCAAACCACTGGACCTAGAATCGTGAAATTTTTTGTGGGGGTTCCCTTCAGGTCGTAGGCGAGCACTAAGAAGGGATTTTTCGAAATTCGACCTCTAAGGGGGTGAAAAGAGGTGAAATGTGTTTCCGAAGAAACGTCGATACATCTCGAACCCGACGGCCAATCATCGTGATTTTTACTTTAATAGGACACTCGTAAAAATGCATATTAGCAAATTTAAGGATTTTTCGAAGTTCAACTTTTAAGGGGCTGAAAATACCTTAAATGTGTTTCCAATCAACTATCGATATCTATCGAACCCTTCGGGATAGAGAGTTGATATTCACTTAAAAATATTACTTATGTAAATACCCAAAAAGTAGTTTTAGTTTTTTTTTTAATTCGACCCCCGGGCAGTAAAAAGGGGCAAAATGTCTTTTTAATGAATCGTCTTTATCTTTGAAACACAATTGGCTATCGTCGTGATTTTAACTTTAATTGGTTACTTTTACAATTTTCTATGAAGGGCTCAAAGACGTTTCGAAATTCTTCATTTAAAGGGGTGAAAATAGGTGAAATGTGTTTTCGATTATCCTTCCATATCTATCGAATCAATCGAGATATCGAAGTGCTCTTTGCTTTAAATTAGTGCTTTTGTATATATCCCAAGTACTATTTAAAATATATTGTCCGAATTCAGCCCTAAACTGGTTAAAAAAGGGGTAATATGAGTTTTCGACTCTCATTCGATATATATCGATCCCATAGTTTTTTATATAGCGACGTGATTTTTGTTTGGGTTTGATGCTTACTCAAATACCTAAAAAGTGATTTCAGGAATTTTCGAAATTCGCCACCTAAGGACGTGAAAAGGGGTGAAAGTGGTGAAAAGCGTTTTCAATTAACCGTTGATATATCTTGAACCCAGTGGGCTAATGTTGTGTTTTTTACGTCCACGAGATACCAATAAAGTATTCTAAAACGTGATTCAAGGGTTTTTAGAAATTTACTCCCTTAAGTGATGAAAAGACCTTGAACGTGTTTTAGATAAATCCTCGATATCTATCGAACCCGTCGAGATATACAATTAATTTTTGCTTCAGGATGATGATTACAGAAATAATCGCAAAACTGTTTTCAGATTTTTCGAAATTCGATTTCTCAATACTGTGCAGGGGTGATATGTGTTTTTTTTAGTGAATGATCGATTTTGATTCGAGTGAACTGGCTAGCGATGTGTTTTACACTTCAGTTGGATACTTATACAAATGTCTAAGATGTAAATTAAAAATATTTTGAAATTCGACACCCAAAAGGGTGAAAAAGCACAAAATTTGTTTTCCATCAACCCATGATATCTATCTAACCAGTAGCGATATTGAGGTGTTGTTCGCATCAGAGTGATGCTTACGTAAATAT
>PNEQ01092703.1:0-10244 GCA_003012365.1 Medauroidea extradentata
TAACCCTCCCTGAGCATGGCATCCTGGCCCGCCATGCATGTGTTATTGGAAATTGTGTTAGTTTATAATTGGCCAGGTGGTGGAGAGCCCCCTTGTGAAGGAACTACGTGTTGTCGTCCTCCTGTCCCAAAAGTAGTGAAAGTCGTATGTCAGCTCCCCCTAGTCCTACGGTGGCAAAACCACACGTTTTAACAATATAAAATGTCCCACAATGTTAGAATCAGGTATAAGCGTGCATTTGTGATATTTGATTGCTTCCACCAAAGATATTGTTATTTTTCACTGCAGGTCATGCAGTATGCATGACGAGGAATTCGGAATCACAAAAAGCCAGTCGTTTTTCTATTCTGACTTATAACCCAGGCATACTTCGTGAGCTATCAGCACACGCAAGTGTTTTTCTACTACCCAGTGAAGGAATGTCACGGGAATAAATTAAAGCTGATATTTTTTAAACAGAAGTTGGATACACAGCAATAGTGTATTTTACCTGAGGGTTGAATTTCTGATTAACTATTCGTGGCGCTAAAATGGCATACACTTTATAGTGAAGCAACATGGAACATCAATGGAATGCGTCATTCAGGAAAACTATTTGCTCACCGGCAACAAGAAAAATAATATCTAAGGTCATCGTTTCCCAGTTTTTCCCATTTTCAACGACCCCCTTCACACCCTTCCAAAAATATCTGATGAAATATTTTTGTACTTATGTACCATACTCTTTTAAAACTCATTCATATTTGCAGATAAGGAAGATTCTGAAACTCAAAACGAATGTTTTCCAGTGGTGCATCCACACAAATTATACTTCTGACGTGTAAGCACGTTAAAATTAAACACGTCAAACGTATCAGGGCGGTGATGCTGTTTGTTTACTGAAACGCTATGATGATGATAAGTTTCACAAAAATAATTATAACATACTATCTTAAATTATTTGAAATCAAAACAGCAAGTGTCAAGCAACGGCAACTTTGATTGCTGCGAAGATGCTGGTACACTTTTCAAGTGGCGACGAAAATTTTTAACGAACTTTGTTTATAATACACAAACTATACATCCAAACTGATCATATTTTCTAACTGTAAACAGAGCCACGAGTTTGAAGGAAGACATTTTTTTCTTCCACCATTTGGTTTCAATTCCTCATGTGACCATTTATTTGCAGCTGTGTTTCATGGCCAGTCACTGAATGTTATAACTCGCATTTGGTCGCCGAGTTCTCCCTGGAGAGGGAGACCATAAAAAGAGGACTGACTGGCAAGTCGGGTAAAGGAAACAAATGCTTACCCAAGGCGTTTTACTGCGCGATGTCCATCCAAGAAGGATAACAACCCACACGACCGCGACGACAGTTTGTTAACACACTGGAGTGACAGCTCGTACTGTCCTGCCATCTGCACTGGGCTCTCCTGTCCTCTGCCCGGGCTGCTCGCTGCTGAAGGTCGGGGGCGAGTAGCCCCTCTGGTATGTGGGGTGGCTGACCCTAATCCTTTGTAGCCGGAGTTAAGGTGTCCCATTAACCTTGTTCTGACCAGGGGGTGGCCCTGCCTATGGCCATGTATGGAGCTACGTGAAGCCGCCATTTTGGGTGTTCCATCATGGCAACCGCCTGTTCCTTAACCAATTACAATACGAAAAAGTTCGTAATGATGTTACCCGGTCCAACCAATTTTATTGTTAATCAATTTTGTTCCTTACATCGCTAAGTTGCACTACTACGAGATATTTTTACTGTTTAGCAGCGCATCAACACATGTGTCCATAACCTCAAATCGCCTCAGCGCCATGATGGAACACCCAAAAAGCCGGCTTCAACTACGTCACAGCAAGCCAACTCCTGACTATTCCTACCTCCATGGTTCTTACTGACGCAGCCAATTGAGTGACGTGTCTGAACAAAGACACGCGGCCAGTAACCATGAAGCAAAGCTACCGATGTGCACGTAAGGCATTGAAACAAACTGCTGCACAAATATTTCTGGAACAATCTCATGATTGTGATCATAAATAATTTTAACGTTTATTGCTTCCTGATTTAGGATTACATAGAGAGTAAGGCTTCATAAACACGTACCGCCACATAAACACAACCGCAAATCCCTTTTACAAGGTGGGTGCATTAGCAGCGGCGCCACACGGGTAACTTCCTATTAAGTGAAATGTGACGTGTTCACTGAATATTACACATGACCAGGCACACGTGCATAATCGAGGTTGGGCTCTGAGCGGGGAAGCGGGGGGCGGATTACCGCCGAGTGTGCACACATGATTGATCACCGCTGTCCGGTGGCTGCAAGGCCGCGGTGTATCTCGCACGTGTGTGTGTGCATGAGACACCCGGGTATCCCCTGGCGGCCGCCGCCCCTAACTAACGGCCGGGCTCATTTTCGCCCCATCTGCGAGCGAGCTAGCGCGCCATGAATACTGAATGCCGAGCCCCGCCCTACCTACCTCATCCCTTACAACCCACTCGGATTGCTAGTTAGGAAGGGGGGAGGTGCTTAAGAGCATTAAGTACCCCCTACCACTTCCTCCTCTACCGACCTACTAAAAACACATTGCCCGGCCGGCGCACGAATACAGGGTGGAGCGCAGGTACCAACTGTTAAATACAGGATGTAAGGAAATTAATAGTCCAAACTCCGGGAGAGGATCCTTCATGAAAAAAATAAGCAGACATTATATGAGACACTTCCATGTCAGTGACTCTTAAAGGCGGTATAAACCCGTGAAAATAAAGTTCAAAAAATAGTGTTATGCTAACGCAATACCAATTACTGGACGGAAATAACAATTTTTGTCTACATACCAGGCGCTGTATTGTTGTCACAGCAACAGTTATGTGCATTTAACTTGTAAAATGAGCTTGTAACAAGAGAACCTTTTTTCATTCCTTACGCTGTACTGCTCGAATAGAGAACATGAAAGCTTCACAAAACTAGACTGCAAAGAAATTTTACGTAAATATGAGGGTGGCAACCCCTATTATTTTCATGAAAGAGAGAAATGAAATTTTAATGGGATAAAGATATCAATGGTACATAATACGACCCTCAGAATCATAATTTAACTCCTGATTTTTTCTGATATTTTGGCAAAACGATATTTTTACATTTGATTTTCAAGGACTCATACCTCCCTTGATATTCACTTGTCTTGTAAGTGTTCTATGTAATGTCTGTTTACTTTTACATGAGGAATCGCCTCCCGGAGTATGGACTATTAATTTCCCTTCATCTTGTATAGGCTGTTTACGATAGCTTGAGCAGTTTTCTAGATCCCGCCGACAAGCATTGAGGTGGAGCTTCCCACAAATGTTGACTTTTCCGTTAAGGTTATGAATAATAAATTTCATCGAAATTATCAAAAACATTTTATAGTCCATTAATACTGCATAGTGTTTTCTTACACAATTTTAAAGTAACTCACGCCACGCCATAAAATTTCAGTGTGAATTACTCGATTTTATTTGGTTTTCGTTATTTGTACTACTCTATGACTAACAAATCGTGACATTGCACTATCCTTACACAAAAGTTATAAGGGGAGGGGGGCGTTGGCCGAATGGTCAGGCCGTTAGCCTCCCACCAAGGCGACCCAGGTTCGATTCCAGACGGTTTCGGTCCCGAATTTTCGCATGTGAATCGTGCCGGACGATGCCGTTGGTCGGCGGGTTTTCTCGGGGATCTCACGTTTCCCCCTCCCCTTCATTCCGGCGCCACTCCATACTCACCTCATGTCAAACCTCACCAGCGCTAAAGACCTCGATGTTAAGCGCTGGCCAAAATCTCTCACCATTGTCATAATAGCAAGTAAATTTTATTGCGAACTGGGGTATTAACATTGGAGAGAAATTAATAGTACATGATGTACTACGTTTGTTAGTTACAGAAGGCAATGTTAACATTATCAAGCAGTTGAAAACAAAAAACCGACAGACGGGAAAAAATAGCAGTGCCTCAAGTGTTTAGTACCGTGTATTATGACACCTGCAAAATGTGTACCAGCCCAGGCATTGCAAAACGCGTTGAAATGAAACAATAAGTTAACGAATTAAGACACTTATCGGCGATGGCATTACACTGTTTAACATAAGTCAAGTTAACTTTAAAAAATATATTTCAGTTGGTTTTCATAGACTTACTAAAAAAATTATACATATCAGTATTGGGAAATACCAAACTTAAAAGGCGATTACAAAATTTTCGCAGGTGAAATAATGTAATGTACAAACCAAATTTGTATTAAAAGCTGTCCCCGCCTTATCAATAAAGTTAACTTTTCCAGGTCTAATATAGCATGTATTTCAAACTCAATTATTTTCCTACGTTAAGACTTTTCATTTATTTTTTAGCGCAAGAATTTATTAACAAAAATCATTAATCCTAGTGAACTTACAGCATCACGGCAATACTCACAATATAATATATCATATTGTAAATACCCTCATCAGTGATTATCAGTAATTTTTCATTGATACACACACGTTTTATTAAATACAGTGCGCCGATGCACGTTAGCTATTTGAACAAAAGAACAAAATCCCTTGATATATTTTGCCGTATTCCCTGGGGAGACAATTACGCGTTACAGACATCTAGGTGGAACCTGCTGCTGGCAAATATTTTAATTATGGCATACCATCGGTTCAAAACAAGGCAAAAGCGACAACAGACCGCTAATAGAGGTAACAAAGCTACAACCTTAATAATTTAAATAAACACCGTCACATAACCGTTACTCTGTGGCTTTCAAAAACTGTATTTACGATAAATTGATTATCTTGTTTCCGTACAGCGGCGAATATTTCTAATTTGGAATTGCATACCAATAAATTATTTTTATAATTCTGTATTTGTTTAGCATAACCAAATTAATTGCTTATATTTGAATGAGTAAAGCAATTTTTTTAAATATATTTATTTAGTTACCACAAAACATTAACATTCGTACGCGCAACTAACGATTTTTATGACTGAATTTAGCTCTTAAAGTATTACGAGAAAGTGTAGCAAGACGGCGTTAAATGACCAAAAATGTCATCCCTTAAACTCCAGGTTATTTAGCAAGCATGCACGTGACATTTAAATACACTTCATGCAAGTAAAAACAATCATTAACTTAACAAAGCAGTATTTATAATGCCACAAAAACATAACTTCCCTGAATACAAACAATAATTAAACTTCTACATTGGGAACACAATACAACTGCACTCTTTGGAACTAAATTAAGGTCATGCATAATACCCGGTCGGCGGTTAGTCAAACACCTAAAAAACGCTATGCTTATTTCTATCTTTATCTTTACTATACAACGTATCACCTTGGATACTTGTATAAACATAAACCAAATAAAAATATTAAAAACAACTAATTTGTGGCTGTTGAAATCTGTCTCTTTGAAAATGTAGCGTTCAGGTTTATTCTTGCAATGTTTAGGTGACCAGAATTTAGAAAAACAACGTTCTTTATTTTGCAGAGTTTTAGAAGACTTTCCGTATAAAACAAATGCCGGAGTGCTATTTAGTATTAAAATTAGGTCACTAATCTGTCGGCCATTTTGAACGCTTTCAGTGAGGGTTTGCTTCTAGAATTTTGTGTAGGATAGCAATCAACACCAAGAATAGCCAGAATACATATTTCGAAGACGTCAACGTAAAGAAATAAAAGAGTAATTTCTCAGAAACAGAAAGGTTACATTTCCTTTTTCTTCGTAACCGAAGCAGTGTCAAAGAGTCATGGAAGACTACCTTTTCAGGGAAACTTTCGAAATTTTTATCAATCAGTTATGAATAAGATTTTAGAAATTTGAAATGTCTCATCCCTGGATTAAGTTTACTACAGTAGCACACTGTTTTTTTTTTTTTAAGACGCAAACTTTCAGACAGATGCCGCAGTAATGCGCCCGTACGAACTCCCTTCTTTTACAAAGTAAAGTAATCGTATCTTTAGTAAGACCATACTCCATGAAACTATAATTTTTGTTGCCAATCTTACTGGAATTAAAGGAGATCAAAGTTTACGTAGTAAAGTACGAAGTTACTGACTCGGTTAACTCGGAACAAACCAGTGCGCAGTTACCAACACGACAAAGTATTAACAACTGTTAAGTTATAATGGCATGCGCACCACGTACTTCACTACTGCACAGGGCTTTTAAGCCTGCCTAGTTATAACGAGCGCTGCCTGCTTTACCATTCTGACTCTCACGCAATCTCAGGGTGACCTATGTCGGACACAAATTGCGAATAAGGAGAACTGCAGCACCACTGCGTCACATGAAAGTCGAACCTCGAAGACGAATTCAAAAAAACTATCGCTAGAGATGACGGTACATCGCGAATATGTTTTTGTGCCAGCATACCCTTGAAAACGCTGTAGTTTCTTGCCACAACGTACCTGTCTGCCGACCAATAACAGGCATCAAGTATTACGATATCAGGATTCTTATAGGCTTTGTCAAATAGGGTAACAGCCCCACGTACAAGCGAAACCCAGTAATCTTCTGATAAGATGTACGTGCGTTGAAATCCAGCAAACAGTCAAGTTTTCCCGCTATAAACCATCATCTCTAACTATCGCATATACAAACATTTCCTCAGACTGAAATCTGAGGACGATGGAGCCCAAGTTGAAAACTGGGGAATTTCACGTACTCAAAAATGTGGGCATTTATCAATTAGTTAACTTACAGTAGATTGGAGATACAGTCAACATTCCCTGTAAAATGTTTAGTAACTGTTACGACACTTTAGTTAAATAGGGACAGAATCTGTTGGGTTGTCTCTACTATCTGGATAATTTCTACAGCAATTTCATCTGCACAAGGAGCTTAGAGCAGCTCTCTTGGCCTCGCTCTTTAGTTTTTCAGTTGTTTCGAAAATATTTTTTTAACGCAAATTAATACATGTATCAAAATTCATTCGTACAGTTTTAAAACTTACATACAATCGATATCTGAATTATTTAGTCGCGAAATACCAACCGGATTTTTACTTTATTGCCCCTGAAATATCTAATATTTTGATGTCATAATAAGCCAAAACGTTGTAAAATAATTTTTTACTAGCAAACGTTACATTATTTAAAAAAACGTTCTGGCAAAATTGTGTATCGTATACTGTACACAGCCTCAATTTTTTTTTCAAAACATTTGATTAAAAAATATTCGAGTTATTTGTAATTGTTTGAAATAAATGAAAGCTCATGGCCTTAAAGAGCCCACATCACTTAGTTTGTCATGATTTATCCCCGATTAAAACACCAACAAGTTATATTTGAAACCCGTTCAATAGGAACTTTGTTTTTCATGATTAACATTGTATTACAAATATTACAGCATAGTTATGGAATAATCGAGCTAATTTAAAATTTACGATGATACTTACCTCTCACCGTGTAATAAATACTAAATACCTCCTAGTACCAATTTAGTCCAACAATACGAACCTAATCGTAAACTGTAATGTTCCATTAAGAAAAATTGCCAGTAATTCGTGACACCCTTCATTTATTAAACAAAAACAAAGAATTTTAACAAAAGAGATGACGCAAGGGACATATTGCTGCTTTTACAGAACAGACTGCTGAAGTAACAATCCAGATTGCGCCAATAACCAAACTGGACTCTGTCCATATTTTAACAGAAGTATTGTTAACAGCAACTATACTTTCCTTCCTGTGATGAGAGAGCATTAAACAGTTTTTTTTTTTTTTCGAAAATTATATTTTACGCCAATTTCCCTTCTACAAAAACAAGTTGTGACGCACAGATTGAAATGATATTTTATGGAAAAGTGTTCAAAATTTCAGCAATGTTCAAAGTATCTGCAGTGTACGGCACCTTGTTTTTTACCAGTTTGGTAGAACCGTGTTGTCTGACACACAAAATATGCATACGGGACGCAATTCTATTTACCTTCGTTTGCACGTGACTGTCCAGTACTTTTAGCGTCATTGTGAATAGATCGACTGCGCTCGTATTAGAAATTCTATGCGTTCAGTTGGTCAGCTGACGGATACACTAACACGATAATACTACTTGTTCAGATCGCTGGAGCACTGTAACGCGTATTTCTGTGCGAAAGTACACTACGACGGTGTCTATAAATAAGTTTCTGTTTGTTAACTGACATCTACTAACCTCGTACGCATCCTCTCGTTCAGCCATATTATGGTACACACATATTTATTTAATCAAATATTTATGTCGAGAGTAGTATAACAATATAACCTAATTATACGAAAAATTTAATTGAATACAAATTACTGTATTCATTGTCTTATATATAGGCTGTTCAACTATAAACTAAGCACGCAGCAGTACACTTAATTAATTTAAAATATGCTTTAATGGCCTAACAGATGTTCACATTTGAAAGCATTGAAACGTTTACACTGGTTTTTACTTACATGGAAAGTTTTCGTATTAAAAATGGTAAAGATGGCTGCAAAATGGCCGAAAGAAAACTTTATGCAGTGCTCGCTTTATCGTGAATGACCTACAGTATCATTATTGAGATAATGTGAAAGAAAATGAGCGATTGATTAACCGCTGGTGACAGTGAAATGAGATGAGGATGGAACAGCGACAGAATGTTGGGCTGAGGAATACGCGGTACCCCGAGAAATCCAGCAGGCCTGGCGAGGTCCGCATCTTCCCACATATGAACATGAAATGTTAGTCACAAAGCGATGTGTTTCCTGTAACACAGCTAGTGATGGGGACGGTTCAAATCTGAAAATGGTATACAGACCATGTATTGTGATATTACCTTCAAAGGGTGCCCGAGGAGTGGGGGGGTGGGGGGGGGAGGAAATCGTAATTTTATATCCGTATGAAATAGTGTTAGTTTTTAAGACGTTACTTAGGAGATCATTTTCCTCTTACAAAAAAAATAATCAGCTTAACAATTTTTTCCATAAAGACACTTCAAAGTCAAAATTTGCACGATTTTAGTTCTTATACGTCGCAAAAAACGATAAAACATAAATTAATTTAAAAATTCACACTAAAACTACACGTCACTGGCTACTGCCTGACTTGTTTTAAAATCCATTACAAAATGTTTTTGTACCTAAAGCAATTTCAAAATTTTGAATTTTTTGCCTCTTTTATAGATTTGTTTTAATACTAAAAATTTTGTAACGTATATTAAAACAAGTCAACAGTAGCTTGTACCCTGTAGTTTCAGTTCTGAATCTTATAATGTATTTATGTTAATCGGTTTCTGCTGTTAATAAAAACTAATAACGTGCAAATTTTTACTTTGAAGTTCAATTATGGGAAAACTGGTTGACATTTTTTTAAAGAGGGAAATGTACTCCCAAGTAACATCTAAAAAACTACACTATTTTATACAAATACAAAATTATGATTTTTCCCCGTTTGGGCACCCTTAATATCGAGGTAAACCACTTTACTGACTTCACAAAATCAGGAAGGATCTGTACACATAGGCTGTTTCCGAATAGTGCCTTGAAGGATCCTTCGCACCCTCGCATACTTGAAAAGTGTATCATGAAAGATGCGGCCATTTTTATTCGTGTCCGAATTCTACCGAGGATCCAAGATGCACCCTTCTACACATCCTTGGCTCAAGGATGCGTGGCAAGCATCCTTACGCCCTTGCGACAGTCATTTGTTTGAATTGGGAATTCGGAAGGTATGTTTATACACAAATGCACCCTCGCCGCGAGGATTCAAGGATCCGAGGATTAATCCTATGAATTCGGAAACAGCCGTAGTTCACTAGGTTACCAACAGAGAGCAGGCATGTGTTGTTTCAGCAATAAGTGACCAATGCATCAACTACAAGAACACAAATTGTTTAATATATTTCTGTTACTGAATTTTGAAGTCTTAGTATCACTAATTAGGGCATTTTACCCTAGAATTATGTTTAATTTTTCACGTTTTTTTTAATTCTCAGAAAAATGAACTATTACAGCGAAAATCCTACTGACCTTGCTCTATAATAAAGGAATGACAATTGAACTGTTCACGTATAACTAGACTGCAATAAGCCCAACAATATTGTTACAAGTTTGAAGAACACAAACTTTTCAATGTGGGCAATTCCCATGAGTTCTTTGGGATAGAGGTCTATAATTACAAATAAAAGAGTTAAATTAAGTACTGGGTTTAATAGCTCACAAAGCTATGAAATACACGAAACAGTAATCAACTAGAACTCTCACAACACAATTAGTTATGCACACAATTACTCCTGTGTC
>PNEQ01092704.1:0-10244 GCA_003012365.1 Medauroidea extradentata
TGTCGGTGTGTGTCTGTGGCTTCGTAGTTCCTAAACGGATGGCTCTATGTCGGTGTGTGTCTGTGGCTTCGTAGTTCCTAAACAGATGGCTCTATGTCGGTGTGTGTCTGTGGCTTCGTAGTTCCTAAACGGATGGCTCTTTGTCAATATTTTTCTTAAATGAAAGCTAGTGACTTTTGGATGGTTCTTAGTTGTATTTGATGAAAAATCTGTTCAGCTGTTTAACTGCTATTAGCAAATAGTGAATAGTGGCATTCCTCCTAATTGCTATGATATAGGCGGTTCGACATAAAGTAAGCACTCAAAAAGGCCCTACTAAATTTATTTTACAGACAGTTCGTGTCTTTCCGCGCGTAACGGCTAACGACGTCACTTGATGTTTGCGCGTATAGGATAAATTCTACTTTCGGTAAGAACCTGTATTGTTTGATAAAAAAAATATATTAATTATATACAACAGAAACATGCCGATTTCAGTTGATTTTATTTCAGTATTGTTGCATTTAAATAGGAAACTATACGGAACTACATTCGGCAGTTCGCTGCCAACCATCAAGGAGTGAAGTAACGGTTGTTGAAGTATTTGCAGTAACAGTTAGTGATTTTATTTTCTAAGGTTAAATCCTCAGTGCTTACTTTATCTCGAACGATCTATACTAATTTTGTATATACAAGAACTGTAGGCTCATTGTGGTGTATGTCGGCAGTAGCAAGTGCACATACACTTCTACGAGTTGCTGAGATAAGAGCTGATAGTAGCGTGACATTCCTCACTCAACGATCGTGGGTGACTGAATAAATAAATATCTGTGAGCGGCACGTTACGTAAAGAATAGACGCGCTCTGCTGTGCCTCTGGAATGTTAATGGTTCGTGTAGTCGTCACTTAAAACTATTAAAATTGATACTGACGGGTGACAGTACGCGTAAACTTTTACCCTGGCCTCTTGGTGCAAGTCAATGAACTGGTGTGTAGTCTTCTAGCCGAATACTAGCCTCTATGAGACGTTCAGTGAAGACTGTACACTATCATGACGTAATATATGAGATCAAGGTGTTTATACCCGCCTATGCCTTCTTAACTTTTCTGCACTGTAAAAAAATGTAGTTTTATAAAGAAGAGTATGTAAAGTAATACATTTGCATTTATCGGTCTAAGTACTACAGCAAGAATGTCGCAGGTCATTAGAGTAGTCTAAATTTTCCTAATACCTGTGGGAACTACTGTGATGAATTTTTATAAGCAGTGTTTGATGTTAAATAAAATAACCTTAAACGGCCTGTCACATTTTACAAAATATTTTGGACTTAAAAAAAAAATTCTTGGAAACTGGCCGCCAAAAATAATTGTGTGCAACCTTAAACAGTTGTTGAAAAATGTACAAATATATTTTGATGAACAGACATTATTTGTAAATATACAAAAAATATTTGTAAATATAAAGACATACTTTTTTATTTAAACGCGTTTACTGAAATGTTTACAATATTTTTGTAGGCTTGTTTCCAAAGATTTTTGTACTAAAAGTACCAAATTTTTTTTTACTGTATGAACTAAGATTATCATGCTTAAAAAACCGCAAATAACATTTTTGCAACTTTTGCCCACGAGAAAATAAGGATCATAGACTGATGGAGGGCCTGACATGAGTAAACACGTTATTTGACTGCTATTCCTAAGTAGATTTAACTTACGTACGTTGATTAGTTTTCTAATAAACTTGTGTTAGCCGAATATATGCACATCGCCGCTGCTCGGCAGCTTGGTCAGGAAGCCACATTAACCTTGTGCATTACAACTATGATCTGTGGAAGTGTACGGCCGTGTTCTATTTTGGTGCAACGTGCCCTTGATCACTTACCCTTGAGCCTTAAGCCTTTATTCCCTTCTTGAAGTAGGCTACATTTTGTTAATTCGGCTCTAGAGCTCGACAAGGGTAGGTGGCTCATGCCTTTATCTGAAGGGAACATTTTAGGGTGCATATGAGCCCTTGCTGTGAATTCGAACAGCAGTGTGTGTGTGACGTCACTTCTGCGATGCACTTTTCAAGGGCTTGAAGCGTTGTAAGGGCCCTTAGACGACCAAATAGAACACGTCCTTCGTTATAATCGTATTTAGTACTTCGAATTCGTTTTCCAAATTGGATGATTTCAACGGCTACTCGCCTTGGCTGCTTGTCTTCAAATCACAGTCTCTCTCTCTCTCTCTCTCTCTCTCTCTCTCTCTCTCTCTCTCTCTCTCTCTCTCTCTCTCTCTCATAAATTATGAAATTTTCTCTGGTTCTGTGCATTAGGAAATTTCTTCGCACAAAGCCCAAAAAATAATAATACTTAATAATAATAAAATTTGCGGACAAGTACATTCGATATAAAGTTCTCCTACGTGTACAATATTTACGCGAGAAAGTTGTAAGTCAACCAGTAAACAGTGTGTTGTTTGAACATATTCTCACACAATTCCTAAGTTTATTTTAGCATTAAAAAATATTGAAATCGTACTCTCTCATTTCACCGATCTATCGAAAAATATAATACCTAGGTGTGTGCTACGAAACTGTGTTAAATACTCCTCTGAGCCGTAATATTCTCCGAACTCTTGGGTTAATCTCCAGCAATCATTGAGACGACACTAAGACATTCTCGAGACTTCGTCACTTTTTCAAAAGTCACTAATTTCACATCAAGGTGTCATTTTAGCATTGCTACCAAGCATGGGTACCTAATGGAACGGACATGCCTGTGGTGTGAACTTATTTTTCTACCAAAATGGCAACTGCACAATGTTTTATTTTGGATTTCTGGAAGATAAATTTATGTACAATCAAACAATTAGAGATAATTTTGTAATTTTCCTGCAAGTAATTGCTAATAATCTTATTCAATTTACGTTATGTAAATTATTATCTCTGCCCGTCAATTATACCTCCCGTTATTTAACTAAATTATAATTGCTACCTTACCATGTATGTAGACCTACAACGTTTTACAAATATTACAGTTATTATTATATTAGAAATAAATTTACACTAAATTTTTTTGCCAAAGGTCATTCGGGATAAAGTGAGCACTAAAGATTTAACCTTTGAAAAAAATCACTAGCCGTTACTACATATAAGTCAACATTAACAAGAGTTACTTTACTGCTTGTATGGTTGGTAGCGATTCATCAGATGTAGTTCCGTGTATTTTCTTATTTGAATACAACATTAGTGAAAGAACATCAGATGAAATTGACCTCTCTGTATTTAAAATACTTGAAAATATTTATTTATGATGTTATTGACATTTCTACTTACAGTATAATTGGACTTATTGGCGCCAGCACAATGTGACTCTACCGCCGGCCTCAGATCATCTTGCACGATATCGCCTGCTCCGCGCTTCAGACAATTCAAAATTCCACTGACAGGTGGCATCAGAGTTAGGTTTTCGCCGCTTTCGCCGCGTACAAACACATTTAAAAGTATTGGAAATGACTATGGATTTCATTGCCAAAAAATGTGAAGCCATTAGTATTCTGTAAATTATGCTTTACGTTTGCCAGGCTATAAACAACATACTTTTTATTTCACACACTGAGAAAAAACGTTTCTTACGGTTTCTGTTAAGTGCATCGTCGTTGTTCGTGGCAGTAGAACTGAACTAAATTTGAATTCTTGAATTGTGTGTGTCATGTGTGTTTTTAGTGGCGATTTTGAGTTACAAATTCAAGTAAACTATGTCCGCATTTACGGGATTCGTAACGACAATAGTGCGTGTTGTATCAATTAGCCTATGGACAGAAACCAGTATTATAAGACGTTAACTCACAGGTATTTATAAGAAAGATTACTATTGATTATATCTTATATTCAGTCCCCGTGCATTTAATGAGAAGATATTGTAGATAAAATTTGTCGGAGAAGTTTAATGTAGTTGTAATCATTGCACGACCCTATGTACATAAAACCACGTGACAATGTTTATGTTTACATTCGGCGGAAAGATATAAACTGCAGAAAATATAAATTAATCAGGGCTCTTTTGAGTACTCAAATTATTCCGAATCATCTACATCAAAATTAATTTAAAAAAAAAAACAGGTTCAAACATTATGTAAAAACAAAGGAACTGTCCGTCGTGGAATAGAATCTGTAGTATTCTCATCGTGACTAATTACGTTATTCAAGCAAGTCGCACTTATGTCACGCAACTACGATTTATAATTTTTTTTTTTAGATATGTGCTGTTTTTTTTAACTTGTGTACAGCCCGATTTTTACTTTTGAAATTTATGTCAACTGATATTGATTACCACATTTTATCATAACTTTAATTAGTTAATTTAGTAATAAATGTTTAAAATAGTTTTGGAAATGTTATTAATAATAATGATTTGCATTACTACTAATCGAAAGTTAGCTTTTTACACGACGTTCATTCAAAATGTTGTGTATTCATTATCCTGAATGTAACTTTAGCTGACGTTATATCAGCATACGGAGTCAATATTGGAACATTGTATCTATTTCCTTGAAATGTTCAAATAATTTACACACTCAATTTCAGAAAGTTGAATCCTATTAGTTTGAAATTTAATTAATAATTTATTGTGTATTGTTGCACAGCTCCCAGTGGACCACCAACTGATGTTTCGGCTGAAGCCACCAGCTCACAAACAATCCGCATTCACTGGAAGGTACGTAAAGTTAAATCATAAAACTCAAATGTGTCAAATGGTTTATTAAAACTCGTCCTTTGAAAATAAATTAATTTTAAGTATGGAGATTGCTTGTTTAAAACCTTCTCTCTATTGAGAAAAACAATATTTTATTATTACGCATACCGTTAATATACGTAATTTAATTATATTACGTCTCTTAATTGCTAACTACTGCAATATCTGACAATTTCTGCTTGTTATTGTGTCATACTACTGTGTACATAAATTCAAAAACTTTTCATCAGACTTTACTGATCACTAGCATTCCAGCAGTTACTGTGCGCCAGTTTATAACTTAGCAATTAATAATTACTTTAATTGAAGGACCTGGTTGTACACCAGATTAGTAGTTTCGCAAGCGAGTGTTTCACAGATTAGTCTAGTTCAGATTTCTCTGCTGCAGGCGATAGACGATTTATGTGCATTACTTATAGTCATAGCAAAACAGACATGGCGTCCCTTAAATGAGAAAGCACGCTTGAGGTAAATCAGTATAAAAGTGATTTATCTCAATCAACACTAAAATATACATGGTGTACATAAATTTGAACGACAATCTTCGGCGTATATTACCTCATGAAAAGATAGGCAGAAATCACTTACGGCATCTAGTTCTTATACCGAATATTAAGAGAGCAATAATTACTTGCAAATTAAATTTTAAAACGATAATTTTTCAAAATATCGTGAAGTAAGCAACACAAAATGGCAATATTTGTAAGATGGTTAAATGTTACCGATATCTTCAAAACCATAGTAAATTTTCGTTAATAACTTCCGCTTTAATGAATGTAAGAAGGTTGGCCACTCACAAATTTCATTCAATATTTATGTTGTCTGGGTGATGAGGAGGACGATTTATTGAGCAACATGACATGCGTAACAAAATCGGTCCTCTTGTTATAACTGCGAAGAATAAACAGTTTTCGTTCAACACGAACTTGAAGTTGGTGCAGCAGTAACAGTGTCTAGCATATAAGTACGGGGTTTCAAATACGCACACTTGCACAGGTATCAGGCGAATACTAATCAACACGGAAACCTGGTGTAGACACGATAACCCCCACCGTTTTCAAATACCAACTCAAAGTTTCAATTTTCAAACGAATTCTGTAGTGTGGTAAAAACCTGGCAGGTGGGCAACACACATGACTTCCATGAACTAACGATTGCCGGTATCAATGAAGCAAAGTAACATGAAGATATTTAAATGAGAGTCGTCGAGGAAAGCATAAATTACAGTTACTTAAACCACCAAGAAATTACAAATCTACATACGTAGGATATGTGTGCAGTTTCAACAACGCAAATTCTAGAGCGCGGTACAACATTGATACCGACACTGTACTATTATTATTCTTTTTCAAGTATTACCTCACAAAGTAATTCGTCTTTGGTTACTTATCAGCGGACGAAAACAATGTCATTTACACATGTTACAGCTGCCTGGAACCTACCGTTTTCGTTCACAACTGCTACGATATGTACGCAGAATACTAGCAACAAACTTATCTGCGACTTTAACAGTATTGTACTTGCAGTTTATAGTGAATGTCCACCATTGTCTGTACGCTGAACCCTTCACATGGATGTTCGCAGGATTGCCTATGCTCTAGGCTCTGTATGTCTCCGCGAATTATCCAAGTGTGTTTTGAGCATAAACGGTACCCATGTCCTAAACAGTTGCAACAAGAGGACCTTTTTGTTACACAGGTCTCATTTCTCATTAAACCATCTTCAAATATTCGAAAATCCTGACGGTAAAAACGTTGTATGCAATTAGAGGGTAGCCACCCCTATTATTTCCAAAAGGGTGGAAGTTATCACGTTGTATCTGCTGTTGGTTTGAAGGTCCGAACAGCATTAAGCAATGCTGAAAATATAGTTCTTTATGTCATATGTTTTCCGATATTTTGGGCAAATACTATCAAAAATTTTGATATTCAGAGACTTAATACTCCCTTAATATTAAGTTTAGGCGAAAAATGAAAAATATAATTTCTATTTGTTTTTTTTTATTAGGAATCATCTGCTGGAGTTTGTCGGTGTTGTTCAGTAACATCCTGAACATTTAATGTATTTAGTTTAAAGATCGCTGTGATTCAAACCACACCTCGATAACTCACCTGGTTAGATAAATGTCATGGAATGGCTGGAAACAAATTTAACACATTTTCGCCCCTTTATGGACAGAATTTTTAAGAATTATAATCAAATGTTAGACGTTTGTGCAATAATCAAATTGGAGTGAAAAACACGACGACCACCCATTGGGTCAAAGCTCGGTTTGTTTCAAACAAATTTCACTGCCCTGAGGTCAAATTTAAAAAAAAAAAAAAAAAACCTGAAATTGATTTACAAATATTTACGTATTCATCACCCTCGAGAGAAAAACAACTGTATATCTCGACAGGTTTGATATACAGTATTTTCTTGAAGTACAGGTATATATGCAGTTAGGTGATTCCTTATCAAAAATAAAATAAAAAATATATTGGACACTTAGTACCTACGTTTAATATATAGGGAATAATGTGTATTTGAATATCGAGTTTTAAAACCATTTGTTATTAAAATATCGGAAACTGAACTACGTAAAATTACAATACTCTAAGCATTGAATTATGTTATTGGGGTCTTCGCACCCACACCATTACTAAAATAACAGAGGTGGCCACCCTCTAATTGGATTCAACATGTGTACCGTTGGGATATTGGAATGTTTGAAGATGTGTTATTGATTAATGTGAGCTTGGTTAAAAAAAAAGGTCCTCTTATTGCAACAGTCTAGGAGACACAGTTTTTTGTTTTAAAAAAATACACGCGAAGCTTTGCCTGCAGCGATAGAGTACCAGGAGAGCTTATGCAATACTGTGTACATGTATTTGGATGTGCTCACTACACAGGTTATGGTGGACAATCACTGCAAACAACATTATCCGCACTTCACTTTGTTCACGATACCATCGCAACAGGTACAAATGCCGTGAAGTGATTCTCTATCCAAAATGGGGTAGAAAACACTACGTACGAACAATGTCGTGCAGTAACGTCTAAGGGAGATATCCACCCTTAAAAATCGACGTTTTAAGTGTTTTAACTTCAATTAATAAAATATACTAGGCATTAACGAAAGGTTCTGTGAAGAAAGCCAGGTTCGTTGGTGCATTGATGAGATACCAGTGAACGAATAGTCGCGTGGCTAAAAATCAGCTAGTTGTAATGCTTGCAACTTTTCGCGATGAAACGGGTGTAACTATTGTTCATGCAGAACCCTCCACACACTTTGGTGGCTTGCACGCATTGTGCGAGCGATTCCGTATGTGTACTTGATTGCGAATCGGCGATGCGTTCCTATGTCCTCCTCAAACCTGGTTGTTCTGATGTTGTGTCTCACGCCTGTGTAATACCTGTTCGTTGTAAATGTTCCCATCTCGCGTAACCGTCTATCCACAGACAAGAACATCCGATAGCCTGTACTGTGTCTGTTTGGAAATGTTTGTGCATACAAAATCTTGGGTCCTCTTGCTTTACCTCTAGCAGCATCATACATGAGATGCATATCTGCAATTTCTCAGTTACGGGAAGGCTCTATTGTCTCTCCACGTTGCGCACCAACAGTGCAATGACACGCTACGGGAATGAATATTTTATTTTTTAATTTTATTTCACGAATAATATTGACTTTACGTGGCACAGTTATCTGTAGCTCCGGACTATGGTTAGGAAGATTCTGGCCTCAAATTCCATTTAAGGCTGTGCAAACGTGCAATTCTGACACTTTAAAACTGCAAGTAAGATGAAATTAGTACAATTTGGATGAAGTCGTTCGAAGGGGTAAAAATGGATTATGCAGTTCACCATCCACTGAAATTCCTCGACGGCATCAGCCCCCTGTCACCATTCCACAACACTAACCCTTAAGGTTGGGGCACCAGATACATTTCAGCGAAACATTAAACCTCTAAAACTTCCTAACGGCACTAAACTTCAATTAAATGTTTCGAAAAAAAATTTAAGTAAGGGTACTGTCACACTTGGTAGTACTGTAGAGGAGGGGGGAATCAGTCTTCACACCACGTAAACAATGTATTTCGTTAGTTAACCCTCTTACATTTAAGAGTCTGTACTATTCCCTTAACTTAACATATAATACACAGGATGATTGGAAAAAAACACTGACTACGCTTAGTATGTTGTGCGGGACGACAAACTGATCATAACTGAAGAAGGAACCAATGTCCGGAAACTCACGGTGTGGGCGCAGGAGACCAGAAAAGTGTCCGTGCGACATGTGGTCAATAAAACGAAGAAACAGTATGCAGCAAAAAGCAGGTTACAAATGGGTTTCAAACTGCGTACCTCTGACGTCAATGCAGAGCCTGCAGCGGCGGCGCTGAGTTGCACGCACATGATCCAATAAGTGCGGTTGTCTGGAAAGAATTTCAATCGCTCCATGTACTAGTCCTATGAGGTCCTCCTCTGATATTAGAGGAGTGGCAAACACCATGACTTTCATACTACCCCACAGAAAATAGTCAAGTGATGTGAGATCTGGTGATTGTGTTCGCCATGGAACTGGTCCTCCTCGACCAATCCATCGATTTTGGTACGTAACGTTGAGGTGATTCCTCACATTTCTACCAAAGTATGCTGCAGCTCCATCGTGTTGCAGCCACATGACCTGTCGCATTTGCAGCGACACTTCGTCCAATGAGATAGGCAAGATATCTCTAAGAAATGTGAGGTAGATCACTCCTGTTAATATGTTTGGCAGTAGATACCAATGACACCAGTTGTCTAACATTGACGTTCTATTGCGCCCACGCCATGCGTTTCCGGACATGGGTTCCTTCTTCAGTTATGATCAGTTTGTCGTCCTGCACAACAGACTAAGCGTTGTCGGTGTTTTTTCCAATCGGCCTGTATATAAGGCCCAGGGCAAATCGCTGTTAGTGGCTAAGACAGACTCAGGACTGCTATTCAGACGGGCAACTTTAGCCACCTCGAGCAAAGCCGCGGACGGACTACTAGTACTGTATAAAGTGACTGCGAACTTTGTGGCCCTGGTCGTTGAGAAATTGTTACATTATGAATGGTGGGTTCTGAGCCCATAATCCATGGTAAGCCAGTCACTTTTGTGCCATTATTAGGCACAAGTTACTATTGCCATAACTTTATGTCTCGGTTTGTTGGTTCCTACTTTCATATGCAAGAGTGATCAGGTTAAGTGAACGCATTTGTTAAATGGATTGATGGTCCATTTGCTAAGTCACATAGATGCGTGTGTGCTACAGCCGCCGCTGGCTGGATACTCGCACGGGGACGTGCTGGGCTACCAGGTAACATACCGCGAGAAGACAGGCGGCACCCAGCAAGTGAGGACAGTGAGGGGTCACAACAGGCTGGAGGTCACACTGACTGCCCTCCGCCAGTTTACCCCATACGAGATCACCGTGTGTGCCTTCAACCTGGTGGGGTCTGGTCCTGCGTCCCCACCTCTGCTCGTCACAACACTGGAGGGTGGTAGGTAAATATGGCGTG